>OY728122.1:1571920287-1572202787 GCA_963277665.1 Viscum album
AGTAAAAAATCGGTAAATAGGACATTATAAATACATAATTACACTTTTAGAAAACATTTACATGGATGATAATAATAACCCCAGTAAATACTAATGTCTATGCAATCTCAGATAAAAATGAGATTTGCGAAATTATCCCTTACCTTAGGTCCGATTTTCTTCGTAAGTGTCTGAACCTCTTCTATAATGATTTAAATAATGCTATTGACTTATTACAGAATCATATTAATTGTTATGATATCATATATGGTTCACTTATCACTTTATATTACTTGTTATTTTATAAATTCCATGTTAAAGAGCGTTTTCGGTAAAATCGTTTCATTTGTCATCCGTGTTTTGACTTGTAATTATTCATATGATTACTTAGATCATGATTACTTACATCCAGAATGTAAAACATGATTAATATATAATATATATTCAGAATATACATATATATAATAGATCGATAAATGGAAATAAATACACCGTTCATGGAGACGGTAGGCCGTACGTACGCATGAACGTTGTTTTCTTTTCCTCATTGAATTGAATGGAATTAATTGGATGACATACATATATATATATATATATACATAAATCCAGTATCATTAATATTTCATATATTTCATGATTACTTATTATATATAATTTATAATCATTTATTAATGGTTATTCATTGATAATGAATCTCATCGCATCGTGGAGACGGTATTCCGTACGTACGCACGAGTGATGTAACACCCCAAGCTTGCACGGTATGTTTCCCTTCGAATAATGCGATAGCGTGTGTTGTACGCAACCTCGAGTTCTAACACACACCACAACTAATTAAACTAGTCGTTGTGAATAGTAATACCTACTTTTTGAAATCATATATATTTTATATTTCAAAATGGACTTCATTTTTGGATTCAAAATATTGAAATTAGCCTAGGGTGAAATTTTGGTACTTTCGGATAACTTTTATATTTTGATGAATAGTGAAAATTACTAAATTTTAATTAAAATCAACTTTTTTAATCAAAATAATTAATATAGATAAATTATGAATTTGAGTGGTTTTAAAGTATATTTAGAATATATTTTTACTATTTAATTTAATGTTTGTCATTGGACATAATTTCACAATTAAACCAGACATAAACAAGTGTCAATCTTTTGATAGTTATTATCTCTTAAAAACATGCTTTTAGTTTTAACAACGGGAATTAATTTTAAATTAATTTCTGACACTTCTATGTTTTGAATTTAGAAAAATGGATTACATATTTGGAATCAGGATGTCCAAATTATGTAAATAGGTAACTTTTATTTTTACACATTTTGAATAATTACTGCGGTAAATATTTTATTTACCATGGTTAAAGGGTAAATCCGGTAAATAAGGGTTAAAAAATAATATTATAATAATACAAAATTACCCTAAAACGTGTCCTAACCTTATTGGTGGACACATACCCGACCATTGGCATCCTTGGGTCGATTTGGGGACCCCTTAGAGACACTTGTATGTGGTCGGGACACATTATATTAATAAAGTTAAAATAAAAATAAAAATGGCATAAGCTTACGTCTTTTAGAAGAACAATTTATACACAGGGTTATACATGTTGGATTTTAGATTATAAATATTCATTAGAAAGCTAAAACGATTTCCTACATAATGATATTTTATTTATAATTTTTAAAAATCAAATAATTTAAATTATTAATGACACAATAATGATGCAATGTTTACCTCATTAATAAATCATTTAAATAAATAAGATTATAATGATTAAAATATTATCTAAAACCTGTCCAATTCTTATTGGTTGATGTTATTTAGAATATGAGTCATCTTATCTTCGACCTCAATGATTTTTGGACCATTATAAACCGAATATAATTATATTATAAAGTAATACTTTCACTCTTTCCTAAAGAGACCCTCCTCTCCCTTATAAAAGGAGACCACTCCTTCTCATTTCTTCACACCTTCAAAGCCTTTTGGTTCGGCCAAACTCTGCCCAAATACTCTCCCAACTTCCCTCACTACAACCTTGAGGCCTTAGTTTGATAATAAAGCCAACCTAAGGAGCCCTTTTGATCAAATAAAAAGGAAGAACCTGAAGAAGAGGAGGTTAACCTACCCCAACCAAGGAAAAGTACAAGGTAAGGGATTTTCTTATCTCACTTTCAATTTAGTTAGATTTCCATTGTTCGCCACTAAATTATTGAAAGTGGTGTATTGTGTAATGCCATTTGATATATATTATCATGATCCTCTTTATATTCATGTTATTCTGTAAATCATTTGGTGGTTATTAACTTTTGGCCATACGACTCAGTTGATTAACATGGTAAGGGATTTTCTTATCTCACTTTCAATTCAGTGAGATTTCCATTGTTCGCCACTAAATTATTGAAAGTGGTGTATTTTGTACTGCCATTTCATATATATTATCATGATCCTCTTTATATTCATGTTATTCTGTAAATCATTTGGTGGTTATTAACTTTTGGCCATACGACTCAGTTGATTAACGTGGTAAGGGGTTTTCATCTCACTCCTTATTCCCGTGAGATTCATGCCATATTGCCACCATCACCTTTTGTGTGGTGTATGTACTGCCCATAATTATATTCGTTGTGTAATACACTCTAATTTATGTGTATTTACATATTCATTGTATGATACCTCTTTCATGGGTTGTATGTTTCATAAGTTACCAAATTGGTAAGGGTTATTTCACAATCTCTTCATTATCCGAGGTTGTTTATACGTAATAATCTACTGGGATCTCTTTATCATCCACATCCATGTTTCTTTGAAATGTATTTCAAAACATTTTTACTATTTACAAAGAATATGAGTTAAATTCATTTATACCCTTATGGGTTTATAATCGAATCTTTCCGTCGTTTTCCAAACAAGGATCTTTTTAACCTTTTCGACAAAATTAAGGTAAGAATGTTTTTTAACTTATACGGCGGGTGCGGCTATTTTCCGCCGTTATAAAATCGTTGAAGCTTCCCTTACAAGCTTATAAGAATATTTTCAAAGAAATGGTTTTCTTTTATAATTATGTGATTTTTAAATGCTTTCAAAAGAGAGATATTTCTCTCAAATATATTAAAATCCAGTGCAAATGTATACGTATTTAACGCAAGCTTAAAAATGTTTTCAGAAAACCTGACTCTCAAGTTTGGTAGACAGGAAGGGATTGGGAGTGGACCCATCATGGCCTGTAATTAATCGAGAAGTATCAGAATTAGTTATTTTGTTTTCAGAAGCTTGCATATAGTTTTCAGAAAAACACTGGAGTATATTTTATCAATTTTAAACATAAGTATCTTCTAAAAAAATTTCATCGGTAGGTCTCATTAGACAAACTAGTGTCTTGGCACAAGGCCTTGGCAAAATCTTATTTGTAGTCTTGGAACGAGGCCTTGACTATGTGTTTATGATAGTCTGGCATTATGCATTCCAAGATTATGAAAGTGGTTATTGATTTTTGCATGTGATTATTCGATAAGTAGAATATCCATGTGAATAAGTAAATGGCATTATTTCATTTTACTTTTTCCATACTATGTTGAAGTTCAAGTTTAAAAGGCTTTTGTTTTAGTAATGCATTGCCTTAAATGTTTATGATTATTTTGAATGTTCCGCTATATTGTTATCCTTACTGGGCATTTGAGCTCACCCCATTTCTATGTTTTATTTTTCCCAGGATGTGAAGAAGTAAGTTATGAATGACCTGCAGGGATATTATGAGGGGATAATAGTGTGGACTGTAGAGACATTATGTTGTTGTAGTAGTTTTTAAATTTATGATGTAATGTAAAACTTATGTATATATCTAGTGTTTCCAAGGCTACTAACCCAATCGGTCTTTCGAGATATGATCTTTCTTGTGATCATGCCAATGTTTGTAATAATGCACCGACTCTGGGTAACTAGGGTCGGGGCGTTACAAGCGATGATATCGTTCCCATGATTGTGGAATTTTATTGGAGTGTATGTATAATATTACAGAATCAATATCACTTTATAATAATCATATATTGTTATTATTTACACCATTATACCCATCCAAGTAAGGTGGTGGTGGAAAATAGATTACACCACGACGTGGAGACGGTATTCCGTACGTACGCACACGCGGTGATTTCTTTTTCTGTAGGATGGATAGATGATGAAATAGGGTTGTTTCATACATATAATAACATATCAGTATATTAGTGATACGGATGTTATTACTTCATAATGAAACAACCTAATAAGAAGAAATGGAAGAAGAAATAAAGTTGAAAGAATCGGTAACAGACATTACCTCTTCTTTGAAGCGCCTCTTTGAGACCTCCACTTAGAGCACTAAAATTGGTCTTTGAAGAAGACCATGACATATAGGATGTTTATAGGGAAGTGGGTACGTGAAATGGTCAGGGGTTGGCCGAGCATGAAGGCTCAAATTGGTGTGATGAGGAGATGGAGGAGGTTCCCTTTTATAAGGGAGGAGAGGGGCACCTTTGGAATTCATAAAAATATTAATTTATAATAAATATAACATCACTTAAAAATACCCAAAAATGACTCATATCCAAAGATTATATGGGATAGGGTTGTAATCGCATCAACTAATCAAATTTAGACATGTAAGGAATTTATTTTAAGCATTATCAACTTGATTTATCCTTATTTAATCAATTTAATTTTATTTATGGTAATAACATTCTAAATTTTAAATTATAACAAAAACTTACTTATTTGTTGTGAATTGTCCATAATTGGATACTTTACAACATTTTCTACACTATAAATTTAAATTTATAATTTTTAAAAAAAATTGTGATTTTTAAACACTTTTATAATATGTTATGTTTATAAAATAACAATAGTGTCAATTTTGACACTATTCATTTATTTGAATTTAAATAAAATATATACAGAAGATATGTTCGAAATAAAATCTTTAATAGATTCATAAAAGGTCATATGTATCTAGAAAATTAGTGGAGCACATTAAATAGTTCATATAATATTTATTTTATTGTTTTTAAAAACCATTTATTTGGTTTATCTCTTAATAAAATAATTACTACAACATTTTTGTATAATTATTTAATATACTTCTTTTTTGCATTAAAATCATATGATGAAGATAAATATATTACCTTTCAGAATAATACTTTTACTGGAATTTTTCATATTAAAATAACAATATTTAAATTGTTATATTTATTACATTATGATGGTGACAAATTTGGCATCATTTAAAATAAAATAATATAAGTGTCATAATTGCCTTAATAAGGATCCAAATGGTCAACAATTCGGACCTTGGATGATTAGGGTTTATATATACACTAATAATAAGTTTTGTGTAGATTTTTGGGCTTTTTGATATGTATTACTATTTCAATAAAAACTATATTATTGATTTTTCACTAAATAAATAATTTCTTCATCATTCATGTATCACTATTAATGACAATTATTTAATCCCAAAAAATTCTAAATAAATTATCATGATGTAGATAATTTTATTATATTTCTGTATACTATTCATGTTCGAAGTTTTATGATGTTTATCACTAAATTAAAATTATTATACTTATAAGATTTAAGAGAGTGACATGTTGTCACTTTCTTTGGTTTTAATAATAATAAAATTATTTTCATGGTCAAAAGTCCATAAAATGAATCTAATCCACCCCTTAGGTGATATGGGCATACGTTTAGCCATACAATAGAATTTTGACATGTGTTAGGGTAATTTTATAATATTATATTTACCCTTAATTACCTGATTCACCTTTAACTATGGTAAATAAAATTTACCGTAGTTACTATTCATAATTCCCAAAAATAAAAACTATCCTATTAACATAATTTGGACCCACTGATTCCAAATATGGAATCTATTTTTTTTAATTCAATACACAGAAGTTGCAGAAATTAAATTAAAATTAATCATGTTGTCGAATGAAAACGGTTTTTTGTTTAAAACATTGCAAAAGGTTGAATTGATTTAACCTACGAATTCAATGTAAAATCAATGCTAATGACATAAATTATATTAAATGGAAAAATATATTCTATATATAATTTAAAACCACTCAATATTATAATTTATCCATATAAATTATTACGATGAAAAAAGTTTTTTTAAATTAAAATATAGCGTGTTTTTACTATTCATAAAAATATGAAAGTTATCAGAAAAATTACAAAAAATTATTCAAAGTAATTTTTTATTTCTTGATTCCAAAGAAGAATTTTATTTTGTCAAATTTAACTTATAAACATGTCAAAAACTAGATTTAAAGTGGGTGTGCCATCAAAAGGCTGCAAAACTGCATTTTTTGAAAAATACTTATTTTACCATAAAAATTTATTTTGTTCTTATACCATGTTCTTGAAAATGTGTAAGATGAATAATAATGTTATAAAATTCAAAATTTAGTTAATACTATTCATAACAGCTAGTTCATAATAAAATTATAATAATATATCATTGTTTAGTAAAACCCGGTATTGCGTACAACACACGCTATCGAGGAAGGTCGCGATTGTGTGTAATGCAAACCAAGTCAGGGTTTCGTTTTGTACAAGAATTTGTCGTTGTTTCATATAACAGAATCCAACCATATTTCATTTATACATTGAATATATTTATATATATATAGATACTCAATGTTGCGTAGAATAACTATTATCAAAATTGTGTGTAACACGATCCAAGAATAGTGTTGCGTATACTGCAAGCTAATACGGTGTTGCGTATAGCGCAATTTAATCATGGTGTAGCATACAACAGTAGATATTAATGAAATTAAAAGAATATTTTTCATAAAATCTCGGGGTGTTACATTCTACCCCCCTTAAAATGAATTTCTCCCTCGAAATTCGTCGGAGTTATAAATGGTTTACTACTCGAAAGTTTGTTTAATATAAAACCACATTGTAAAAAGGAATACTGAAACTTAATTTTAAAAACTAAAGTATGAAACGTAATGATTACCCAATGTAACTCATCACTGGGTTTCCACGTAAGAGAATATAGGTGAAAATATGGATATGGAAGAAAAATCTAATCATCAAGTTACGATGGAGAGTGGTAGAGAACATGGCTATAAAAAAGCCATCAATCACAAAGCCATAGATTTGTGACGATCTAAGGTACCATCTGATTTATCGGATATAAGGGCACTAGGAAAACATTTTTGGTTTTGAAGATCATTCCCTAAAGTTGATGAAATTAGAATTAGAAGAAATACTTTCGTGATTTTGGTACAGTCTCATTGTTGATCGTTCTTTGGACAATTTCCACTTCATCTTTTAAATAAATGAATTTGAATTTGTCATTCGTAAAGTGTTAGTAGATGATGTGATAGAATTATGGGTCATTCCATCTATCTCAAAAAAATCTATAAAAGTTATCAAAAATATATAAGTCCATCTATAGTGAGACTAATCATATATGGTTCGTAAAATGGACTTATACGTCATATATCATACTGCTTAATATAATAAAACTAGTTTATATTAAACAAGGACTTCATGTAGGCCAGTGGTAGGAGATAAAGGCTAGTCGCACTTCGGTTGTGGGTTCGATTCCCACAGCCTTGTCCAACACGATGGGATGTCGCCCGTCCTGTAGGTTTTCCTTTTTCTAAAACTACATTACTATAACATTCGATCAATAATATCAAAAAAAGTTTTATCCTTAAATAATACTAACTTATGTCCAACATAATCCATTCCAATCTTTTGGCTTATCTACAATACTTCGGTCCAAGTTCATAGTATAAAGAAAACGATTACTTAAAATATCATCATCCAAGCATGTGAATACCATCATTTATCCCCCATATATCTTGTTGGTCACATTCCAATCATGTGAATACCTTAATCATGTATTCTCTTGAAAAATGAATACCCATTAAACCTTAGTGAAAACATAAATGCTGTCAAAAGTTAACTCTTTCCACATACCAAATTCCAAAATTCTATATACTCAAACCATGATATAACCTTCTCCTTATATCAGTCATGTGCTCATGAATACTATCAAACATTTAATTTTCTCCTTATCCCATCATTATGCGCATATCATCTACATTCCAAAAATATCTGAATAACCTTTCATGGTTTCTGGTACCATTAATCATACACTTTCAAAACTTAAGGAAAGAAAACAGTGTAACAATCCTTATATTTCTCTTTATTCCATAGTACCATGAGATTACTTATACAACATTACACTTGATAAACATGTAATCATTCCACTACCTTCTTAAACCATTGACCGAGTTTCAACAATTCTTTCAACTCACATATCATTTGTAGTCTCTTCATCATCATCAACATAAATACTACCCATACGATTATACTGATTCTCTTCATGGGACTTTCCCTTAGGGAATTGGTTTGCATAATGCCCGTACATTCAACATTTAAAACATTTAACCATTGTTGATGTCGTAGCAATACCATTATCCTCATCCATGGTGTTAACTGAACCTTTTCCTTTGCACTTACTGGCTTTGTGTCCTTCTTTTACACACCCAAAGCATATTCTAGTTCCCTTGAAACAATCTCCCTGATGCCTCTTCCCACATGATTTACATGAGGGAAATTTAAGTTTCTTTCCTCTATGATCATCATGAAACTCCATATTTCTTTTATTATTTGAGTCAGGAAACTTACCAAAGTTGAGATTATTGATCATATTATGAGATTTCTGATTAGGCATAATAACGATGCTTGGACTTCTAGATCCCATTTCACTTGGTTTCTCATGAAGAAAATCATTCCATTGTCTAGCATATCCTCCATTATCGTGAATCTTCCTGTTTCCATCCATTTCCTAAAACCCAAAAAGAATAGTGTGAGAGGAAAAAATCATGCTAGGGAAAATAACATAGTAAAGGGGAAGCACCCTGAATATCTAACTTCTTAGGTTAAATTATAAGATCGTTACTATAGTTCTTGGACTATATCCTATACGTATACTTATCCTTAGGGACATCCCTAGACATACCTTAGAAATATCTCTAGGGATCTCACTAACGTTTTCGCATCCTAGTTTCCAAAGGTTGACTAAACCTTTCCTCTGATACCAACTGTAGAGACCCGAATCTTGACGTACATAGACATTACATTACTTTGGCGGAATACTTAGTACATAACAAAAACAGACACACAAGGACCGTAATAGTTTAGTGTCTTTGGAAACTTGGAAAGTAATCTTCTAATCGTGGTGAAAGATCTTCAACATCTCCCATAAATATCTTCACATTTTTGTTTCCTTAACTAAAATTGTTCTTTTGATCCTGGGGGAAAAGAAGACATAAAAAGGGTGAGCTCAAATGCTCAGTAAGGGTAAGCATGGATAAAAGAAAACATACCATATACATTTGAACATAAAAAACATGAACATTAAAAATCTTGAGCAACGACATAAAACATGGAAGTACAAAAGGCATAGATCATAATGGATCATAAAACATGATAAAATAGTATTGGAACAAAACATGTAATTGTGGAATCCATTAACCACATGTAATGATTTCATAGTAGCCAAGTCATTGCTGCCAAGACCATCTTAGTGGACAAAGTCCCTTTCTGAATCGAGTTCACTCCTTGTTCCAGTCCTGTAATACTGAACCGGATTAACATACCATTCCAGCCATGTCTATCTCATGAGATATAAATCTTTACCCAATGCATTGGAGGGAGATATAGGTCCCTCCCATCTCATAATGAAATAATTCTTACTTGTGCCACAAAATAAACATACATCATTCATAATAACCCAACGAATAAAATCAGTTTCATAAACATCATCCCATAATAACATAATCCATATAAAAGAAATTGATATCATTTCATGTTAATAAAAGTGAAACCATGTAAATCATAGATACATTATACTTAAAATATACACATATGAAATAATTTCATTTTAGATGGAATATTGTTTTGATAAAACACTTGAAATGAATTCTTGAGGAAAATATCCTTTCTTCTTTAAAATCATATTCTTTTCAAAAATTGTCTTTCATTTTTAAAAGAAAAGGATTTTGTTGAAAATAGTCATGAAATCTTTTTGAGGATGATTCATGAAAATAAGGCTTTATAAAACTGTAAAAATCCATTCGTGCCGTATAAGTTAAAAAACATTCTTCTCGTACTTTTGCCGGAAAAGTCAAAAAGTACCTCATAAAAGAAAGATTTCATACATACCATGTAGTAAAAGTCAAAAATTGGTAAATAGGACATTATACATACATAAATACACTTTTAGAAAACATTTACATGGATGATAACAATAACCCCAGTAAATACTTACGTATAAGCAATCTTGGATAAAAATGAGATTTGCGAAATTATCCCTTACCTTAGGTCCGATTTGCTTCGTAAGTGTCTGAACCTCCTGTATAATGATTTAAATAATGTTATTGACTTATTATAGAATCATATTAATTTTTATGATATCATATATGGTTCACTTATGACTTTATATTACCTGTTCTTTTGTAAATTCCATGTTAAAAAGTGTTTTGGGTAAAATCGTTTCATTTGTCGTCCGTGTTTTGACTTGTAATTATTCATATGATTACATAGATCATGATTAATTACACCTAGAATTTAAAACATGATTTATGTATAATATATATTCATAATATACATATATATAATAGATCGATAAATGGAAATAAATTCACTGTTCATGGAGAAGGTAGGCCGTACGTACGCATGAACGTTGTTTTCGTTTCCTCATTGAATTGAATGGAATTAATTGGATGACAAACATATATATATATACATAAATCCAGTATCATTATTATGTCATATATTTCATGATTACTTATTATATATAATTTATAATCATTTATGAATGGTTAATCATTCAGAATGAATCTCATCGCGTCGTGGAGACGGTATTCCGTACGTACGAACGGGCGATGATATCATTCCCATGATCGTGGAATTTTATTGGAGGGTATGTATACTATTATAGAATCAATATCACTTTATAATAATCATATATAGTTATTATTTACACCATTATATTCTTCCAAGTATGGTGGTGGTGGAAAATAGATTACACCACGGCGTGGAGACGGTATTCCGTACGTACGCACGCGCGGTGATTTCTTTTTCTGTAGGATGGATAGATGGTGAAATAGGTTTGTTTCATACATATAATAACATATCAGTATATTAGTGATACTGATGTTATTACTTCATAATTAAACAACCTAATAAGAAGAAGTGGAAGAAGAAATAAAGTTGAATGAATCGGTAACGGACATTACCTCTTCTTTGAAGCGCCTCTTTGAGACCTCCTCTTAGGGCACTAAAATTGGTCTTTGAAGAAGACCAGGACCTCTAGGATGTTTATAGGGATGTGGGTAAGTGAAATGGGAAGGGTTTTGCCGAGCATGAAGGCTCAAATTGGTGTGAGGAGGAGAGGGAGGAGGTTCCCTTTTATAAGAGAGGAGAGGGGCACATTTGGAATTCATAAAAATATTAATTTATAATAAATCTAACCCCACGTAAAAACCTCCAAAAATGACTCATATCCGAATATTAGATGGGATAGGGTTGTAATCTCATCAACCAATCAAATTTAGACATTTTAGTAATTTATTTTAAACATTATCAACTTTATTTATCCATATTTAATCAATTTAATTTTATGTATGGTAATAACATTATAAATTTTAAATTATAAAAAACAGTTACTTATTTGCTGTGAATTGTCCATTATTGGATACTTTACAACATTTTCTACCACATAAATTTAAATTTATAATTTTAAATATTTTTGTGATTTTTAAACAATTTTATAATATGTTATTTTTATAAAATAACAATAGTGTCAATTTTGACACTATTCATTTATTTGAATTTAAATAAAATATATACAGAAGATATTTTCGAAATAAAATCTTTAATAGATTCATAAAAGGTCATATGTATCTAGAAAATTAGTGTATCACATTAAATAGTTCATATAATAGTTATTTTATTATTTTTAAAAACCATTTATTTGGTTTATCTCTTAATAAAATAATTACTACAACATTTTTGTATAATTATATAATATACTTATTTGTTGCATTAAAACTAAAAATAAACTCCTATGATGATATATAAATCTATTACCTTTCATAATAATACTTTTACTCGAATTTATGTTCTTAAAATCACAATATTTAAATTGTTATATTTATTACATTATGAAGGTGACAACTTTGGCATATTTTAAAATAAAACAATATAAGTGTCACAATTTCCATAATAAGGATCCAACTGGTCAAAAATTCGGCCAGTGGATGATTAGGGTTTATATATACACTAATAATAAGTTTTGTGCAGATTTTTGGGCCTTTTGATATGTATTACAATTTCAATGAAAACTATATTATCGATTTTTCACTAAATAAATAATTTTTGCATCATTAATGTATCGCTATTAATGATAATTATTTAATCCCAAAAAATTATAAATAAATTATCATGATGTAGATAATTTTATTCTCTTTCTGTAGACTATTCAGGTTCGATGTTTTATGATGTTTATCACTAAATTAAAATTATTATACCTATAAGATTTAAGAGAGTGACATGTTGTCAATTTCTTTGGTTTTAATAATAATTAAATTATTTTCAGGGACAAATGTCCATAAAATGAATCTAATCCGACCCTTAGGTGATATGGGTATACTTTTAGTCATCCAATAGAATTTTGACATGTGTTAGGGTAATTTTATAATATTATATTTACCCTTAATTACCTGATTTACCTTTAACTATGGTAAATAAAATTTACCGTACTTACTGTTCATATTTCCCAAAAATAAAAATTAGCCTATTAACATAATTTAGACCCACTTATTCTAAATATGGAATCTATTATTTTAAATTAAATACACATAAGTTGTAGAAATTAAATTAAAATTAATCCTGTTGTCGAAAACGGGTTTTTGTTTAAAACATAGAAAAAGATTGAATTGATTTGACCTACAAATTCAATGTAAAATCAATGCTAATGAAATACATTATATTAAATGGTAAAAATATTTTCTATTTATACTTTAAAACCGGCCAATATTATAATTTAACCATATAAATTATTACGATGAAAAAAGTTGTTTTTAATTAAAATATAGCGTGTTTTTACTATTCATTAAAATATGAAAGTTATCAGAAAAATATCAAAAATTTATCCAAAGTAAATTTTTAATTCTTGATTCCAAATAAGAATTTTAGTTTGTCAAATTGAACTTATAAACATGTCAAAAACTAGATTTAAAGTTGGTGTGCCATCAAAAGGCGGCAAAACTGCATTTTTTGAAAAATACTTATTTTACACTAAAAATTTATTTTGTTCTTATACCATGTTCTAGAAAATGTGAAAGATGAATAATAATGTTATAAAATTAAAATTTTAGTTAATACTATTCATAACGGCTAGTTCATAATAATATTATAATAATATATCGTTGTTTAGTAAAACCTGGTATTGCGTACAACACACGCTATGGAGGAAGGTCACGATTGCATGTAATGCAAGCCACGTCAGGGTTGCGTGTTGTACAAGAATCCTTTGTTGTTTCTTATAATAGAATCCATCCATATTTCATTTATATATTGAATATATATATATATATATATACTCAATGTTGCGTAGAATAACTATTATCAAAATTGTGTGTAACACGATCCAAAAATAGTGTTGTGTATACTGCAAGCTAATACGGTGTTGCGTATAGCGCAAGGTAATCTTGGTGTAGCATACAACACAATACATTAGTGAAATTAAAAGAATATTTTTCATAAAATCTAGGGGTGTTACATTCTACCCCCCTTAAAATGAATTTCGCCCTCAAAATTCGTCGGGGTTATAAATGGTTTACTACTCGAAAGTTTGTTTAATAGAAAACCACATCGTAAAAAGGAATACTGAAACTTAATTTTAAAAACTAAAATATAAAATGTAATGATTACCCAATGTAACTCATCACTGGGTTTCCACGTAGGAGAATATAGGTGAAAATATGGATATGGAAGAAAAATCTAATCATCAAGTTACGATGGAGGGTGGTAGAGAACATGGCTATGAAAAATCCATCGATCACAAAGCCATAGATTTGTGATGATCTAAGGTACCATCGGATTTATCGGATATGAGGGCACTAGGAAAAAAAATTTGGTTTTTAAGATCATTTCCCTAAAGTTGATGAAATTATAATTAGAAGAAGCACTTTCGTGATTTTGGTACAGTATCACCGTTGGTCATTCTTTGGACAATTTCCACTTCATATTTTAAAGAAATGAAGTTGAATTTGTCATTTGTGAAGTGTTAGCAGATCATGTAATAGAATGATGGGTCATTCCATCTGTCTCAAAAAAGTTATAAAAGTTATCAAAAATACATAAGTCCATCTATAGTGAGATTAATCGTATACGGCTCCTAAAATGGACTTATACTTCATATATCATACAGCTTAATATAATAAAACTAGTTTCTACTAAACAGGGACTTCCTATAGGCCAGTGATAGGCGATAAAGGCCAGTCGCACTTCGGTTGTGGGTTCGATTCCCATAGCCTTGTCCGACGCGATGGGTTGTCGCCCGTTCTGCAGGTTGTCCTTTTTCTAAAACTACATTACTATAACATCTGATCAATAATATCGAAAAAAGTTCTATCCTTAAATAATACTAACTTATGTCCAACATAATCCATTCCAATCGTTAGGCTTATCTATAATACTTCGGTCTAAGCTCATAGTAAAAAGAAAATGATTACTTAAAATATCATCAATCAAGCATGTGAATACCATCATGTATACCCCATATATCTTTTTGGTCACATTCCAATCATGTGAATACCTTAATCATGTATTATCTTGAAAAATGATTACACATTAAACCTTAGTGAAAACATAAATGCTGTCAAAAGTTATCTCTTTCCACATACCAAATTCCAAAAATTCTATATACTCAAACCATGATATAACCTTCTCCTTATATCAGTCATGAGATGATGAATACTATCAAACATTTAATTTTCTCCTTATCCCTTCATTATGCGCATATCATGTACTTTCCAAATATATTTGATTAACCTTTCATGGTTACTGGTACCATTAATCATACACTTTCAAAACATAAGTAAAGGAAACAGTGTAACAATCCTTAGATGTCTCTTTATTCCATAGTACCATGAGATTACTTATACAACATTACACTTGATAAACATGTAATCATTCCATTACCTTCTTAAACCATTGACTGAGTTTCAACAATTCTTTCATCTCACATATCATTTTTAGTCTCTTCATCAATATCAACATAAATACTACCCATACGATTATACTGATTCTCTTCATGAGACATTCCCTTAGGGAATTGGTTTTCATAGTGCCTGTACATTCCACATTTAAAACATTTAACCATTGTTGATGTCGTAGCAATACCATTATCCTCATCCATGGTGTTAACTGAACCTTTTCCTTTGCACTTACTGGCTATGTGTCCTTCTTTTCCACACCTAAAACATCTTCCAGTTCCCTTGAAACAATCTCCCTGATTACACTTCCCACATGATTTACATGAGGGAAATTGAACTTTCTTTCCTCTATGATCATCATGAAACCCCATCTTTCTCTTATTATTTGAGTCGGGAAACTTACCAAAGTTGAGATTATTTATCATATTATGAGATTTCTGATTAGGCATTATAACGATGTTTGGACTTCCATATCCCGTTTCATTTGGTTTATCATGAAGAAAATCATTCCATTGTCTATCATATCCTCCATTATCGTGAATCTTCCTGTTTCCATCCATTCTCTAAAACCCAAAAAGAATAGTGTGAGAGGCAAAAATCATGCTAGGGAATATGACATAGTAAAGGGGAAGCACCCTGAATATCTAACATCTTAGGTTAAATTCTATGATCATTACCGTAGTTCTAGGACTATATCATATACGTATACTTATCCTTAGGGACATCCCTAGACATACCTTAGAAATATCTCTAGGGATCTCACTAACGTTTTCGCATCCTAGTTTCCAAAGGTTGACTAAACCTTTCCTCTGATACCAACTGTAGAGACCCTAAACTTGACGTACATAGACATTACATTACTTTTGCAGAATACTTAGTACATAACAAAAACAGACACACAAGGACCGTAATACTTTAGTGTCTTTGGAAACTTGGAAAGTAATCTTCTAATCGTGGTGAAAGATCTTAAAAATCTCCCATAAAGATCTTCCCATTTTTGTTTCCTTACCTAAAATCGTTCTTTGAATCTTGGGGGAAAAGAAAACATAAAAATGGTGAGCTCAAATGCTCAGTAAGGGTTAGCATGGATAAAATAAAACATACCATATACATTTAAACTTAAAAAAACATGAACATTAAAAATCTTGAGCAACGAAATAAAACATGGAAGTACATAAGGAAGAGATCATAATGGATCATAAATCATGATAAAATAGCATGTGAATAAAACATGTAATTGTGGAATCCATTAAGCACATGAAATGATTTCCATAGTAGCCAAGGCATTGCTGCCAAGTCCATCTTAGTGGACAAAGTCCCTTTCTGAATCGAGTTCACTCCTCGTTCCAGTATTGTAATACTGAACCAGATTAAATTACCGTTCCAGCCATGTCTATCTCATGAGATATAAATCTTTACCCAATGCATTGGAGGGAGATATAGGTCCCACCCATCTCATAATGAAATCATTCTTACTTGTGCCACAAAATAAACATACATCATTCATAATAACCCAACGAATAAAATGGGTTTCATAAACATCATCCCATAACAACATAATCCATATAAAATAAATGGATATCATTTCATATTAAGAAAAGTGAAACTATGTAAATAATATAGACATTATACTTAAAACATACACATATGAAATAATTTCATTTTAGATGGAAAATGGTTTTCATAAAACACTTGAAATGAATTCTTGAGGAAAATATCCTTTCTTCTTTAAAATTTTATTCTTTTCAAAAAATGTCATTCATTTTTAAAAGAAAAGGATTTTGTTGAAAATATTCATGAAATCATTTTGAGGAAGCTTCATGAAAATAAGTCTTTAAAAAACTATAAAAATCCATTCGTGCCGTATAAGTTAAAAAAACATTCTTCTCGTACTTTTTCCGGAAAAGTCAAAAAGTACCTCATAAAAGAAAGATTTCTTACATACAATGTAGTAAAAGTCAAAAATTGGTAAATATCACATTATACATACATAAATACACTTTTAGAAAACATTTACATGGATGATAACAATAACCCCAATATATACTTACGTATAAGCAATCTCGGATAAAAATGAGATTTGCGAAATTATCCCTTACCTTAGGTCCGATTTGCTTCGTAAGTGCCTGAACATCCTATATAATGATTTAAATAATGTTATTGAATTATTACAGAATAATATTAATTGTTATGATATCATATATGGTTCACTTATGACTTTATATTACCCGTTCTTTTGTAAATTCCATGTTAAAGAGCGTTTTGGGTAAAATCCTTTCATTTGTCGTCCGTGTTTTGACTTGTAATTATTCATATGATTACTTATATCAGGATTACTTAAATACAGAATTTAAAAAATGATTTATATATAATATATATTTAGAATATAGATATATATAATAGATCGATAAATGGAAATAAATACACCATTCATGGAGACGGTAGGTCGTACGTACGCATGAACATTGTTTTCGTTTCTCATTGAATTGAATGGAATTAATTGGATGATATAAATATATATATATATACATAAATCCAGTATCATTATTATGTCATATATTTCATGATTACTTATTATATATAATTTATAATCATTTATGAATGGTTAATCATTGAGAATGAATCTCATCGCGTCGTGGAGAAGGTATTCTGTACGTACGCACGAGAGATGATATTGTTCCCATGATCGTGGAATTTTATTGGAGTATGTTTATAATATTATAGAATAAATATCACTTTATAATAATCATATATAGTTATTATTTACACCATTATACCCATACAAGTAAGGTGGTGGTGGAAAATATATTACACCACGGCGTGGAGACGGTATTCCGTGCGTACGCACGCGCAGTGATTTATTTTTCCGTAGGATGTATAGATGGTAAAATAGGGTTATTTCACACATATAATAACATATCCGTATATTAGTGATACTGATGTTATTACTTCATAATGAAACAACCTAATAAGAACAAGTGAAAGAAGAAATAAAGTTGAAAGAATCGGTAGCGGACATTACCTCTTCTTTGAAGCGCCTCTTTGAGACCTCCTCCTAGGGCACTAAAATTGGACATTGAAGAAGACCAAGACCTCTAGGATTTTTATAGGGAATTGGGTAAGTGAAATGGGAATGGGTTGGCTGAGCATGAAGGCTCAAATTTATGTGAGGAGGAGAGGGAGGAGGTGCCCTTTTATAAGGGAGGAGAGGGGAACCTTTGGAATTCATAACAATATTAATTTATAATAAATCTAACCCCACATAAAAACCTCCAAAAGTGACTCATATCCGAATATTAGATGGTATAGGGTCGTAATCTCATCAAAAAATCAAATTTATACTTGTTAGGAATTTATTTTAAACATTATCAACTTGATTTATCTTTATTTAATCAATTTAATTTTATTTATAGTAATAACATTCTAAATTTTAAATTATAACAAACAATTACTTATTTGTTGTGAATTGTACATTATTGGATACTTTAAAAAAATTTCTCATATATAAATTTAAATTTATAATTTTTAAATATTTTTGTGATTTTTAAACAATTTTATAATATGTTATTTTTATAAAATAACAATAGTGTCAATTTTGACACTATTCATTTA
Organism: Viscum album; assembly: GCA_963277665.1. Lineage (NCBI taxonomy): Eukaryota > Viridiplantae > Streptophyta > Magnoliopsida > Santalales > Viscaceae > Viscum > Viscum album. The sequence continues at coordinate 1,571,939,182 of OY728122.1, forward strand.
TTTGAATTTAAATAAAATATATACAGAATATATGTTCGAAATAAAATCTTTAATATATTTATAAAAGGTCATATGTATCTAGAAAATTAGTGGAGAACATTAAATAGTTCATATAATAGTTATTTTATTGTTTTTAAAAACCATTTATTTGGTTTATCTCTTAATAAAATAATTACAACAGCATTTTTGTATAATTATTTAATATACTTATTTGGAGTATAAAAGTAAAACTAAAATCCTATGATGAATATAAATCTATTACCTTTCACAATAATACTTTTACTAGAATTTATCATCTTAAAATCACAATATTTAAATTGTTATAATTATTAAATTATGAAGGTGACAACTTCGGCATCATTTAAAATAAAATAATATAAGTATCATAATTGCCTTAATAAGGATCCAAATGGTCAAAAATTCGGATATTGGATTATTAGGGATTATATATACACTAATAATAAGTTTTTTTCCGATTTTTGGGCCTTTTGATATGTATTACTATTTAAATAAAAACTATATTATTGATTTTTCACTAAATAAATAATTTCTGCATCATTAATGTATCACTCTTAATTATAATTATTTAATCCCAAAAAATGCTAAATAAATTATCATGATGTAGATAATTTTATTATCTTTCTTGAGACTATTCATGTTATATGTTTTATTATGTTTATCACTAAATTAAAATTATTATACTTATAATATTTAAGAGAGTGACATGTTGTCAATTTCTTTGGTTTTAATAATAATTAAATTATTTTCATGGTCAAAAGTCCATAAAATGAATCTAATCCAACCCTTACGTGATATGGGTATACTTTTATCCATAAAATAGAATTTTGACATGTGTTAGGGTAATTTTATAATATTATATTTACCCATAATTACCTGATTTACCTTTAACTATGGTAAATAAAATTTACCATAGTTACTATTCATAATTCCCAAAAATAAAAAGTAGTCTATTAACATAATTTGGACCCACTGATTCCAAATATGGAATCTATTTTTTTAAATTCAACACACAGAAGTTGAAGAAATTAAATTAAAATTAATCCCATTGTCGAATGAAAACGTGTTTTTGTTTAAAACATTGCAAATGATTTAATTGATTTAACCTACGAATTCAATGTAAAATCAATGCTAATGAAATACATTATATTAAATGGTAAAAATATATTCTATTTATACTTTAAAACAACTCAATATTATAATTTGACCATATAAATTATTACGATGAAAAAAGTTGTTTTTAATTAAAATATAGCGTGTTTTTACTATTCATTAAAATATGAAAGTTATCAGAAAAATATCAAAAATTTATCCAAAGTAAATTTTTATTTCTTGATTCAAAAGAAGAATTTTATTTAGTCAAATTGAACTAATAATCATGTCAAAAACTATATTTAAAGTGGGTGCGCCATCAAAAGGCGGCAAAACTACATTTTTTTAAAAATACTTATTTTACCCGAAAATTTTATTTTGTTCTTATACCATGTTCTAGAAAATGTGTAAGATGAATAATAACATTATAAAATTCAAAATTTAGTTAATAATATTCATAACGGATAGTTCATAATAATATTATAATAATATATCGTTGTTTAGTAAAACCCGGTATTGCATACGACACACGCTATCAAGGAAGGTCGCGATTGCGTGTAATGCAAGACAAGTAAGGGTTGCGTGTTGTGAAATAATCCTTCGTTGTTTTGTATAACAGGATCCAACCATATTTCATTTATACATTGAATATATATACATATATATATACTCAATGTTGCGTAGAATAACTATTATCAAAATTGTGTGTAACACGATCCAAGAATAGTGTTGCGTATACTACAAGCTAATATGGTGTTGTGTATAGCTCAAGGTAATCTTTGTGTAGCATACAACACAAGACATTAATGAAATTAAAAGAATATTTTTCATAAAATCTCGGGGTGTTACAATGTCTGACTCATCACGTATGTTGCTTGATCTTACTGAATGATAAATGTAAGGTAATTTTTACTTTATTCAAAACCTTTTTTCCTGTTTTTTATATCATTTATATCACGTATTTCCATTTTATAAACATTACATAATTATTGATTTTATTTTCGGTCATTTTTTCAATTTTGGGTACTTGATTCGAAAATGAACATATTATAATTAAAAATTGTCCATGAGGTCAAAATTCCACTATCTCCAGAATTATATTCCGGATTTAGAAATCATATATATCATAGATATCCAATATATATGTATTTATAATTTTTGATAACATTTACATATAAGAAATGAAATGCACCATTCATTGAGATAGTAAGTCATACGAACGCATGAACGCTACTTTCATTTCTTTTTCATATTTAACGAAATGATAACTAAATGATAAATAGGTATATTATAATTACATTATAATATCTATGCTATATATGTTACATAATCTCATTAATTACATCCTCTATACATTCCACATATTGCATGAATGATTCATATCACATTGAGGGTGAGGTAGTCTGCACTTCATCAAATGAAATTATCGAATTTATACAACATGAAAAGCATAAAGGTATGTTATAAATGATAATTACTGAATATTAGATATAAAATCAATATAATTTATATCATATATAATTAAAGTTCCATTATAATGTCCACCATGAGAGGTGGTAGGGTAAAATTGAACAATCATCGTTTCGTGAGGCTGTAGTTCACCGAACACAGAAACAATATGTTTGTATCCCTTAGATGGAGGTGGGATTGAGTGTACTTATAATCCTTCCCATAACAACATCCAAGTATATTTCATAAACTAGTGTTTCTATAAAAAATGAATAAATAAAGTTGTGGGGATGTAAAAGAATAAAACAAATAAAAAAATCTTGAGTGAAGACATTACCTCAAATCAGGTAACTCCTTTTGAATTAAGAAAGAATGCCTTTTTGAATTTCCTACTACCCAAGGTAAGGTATCTATTAGGAATATAGGGATGATGGGATATTATATGGGAATAGGTTGGATGAGCCAAGGGGCAAGAGTGTAGTGATGAAAAGTGTATGGGTGATTCCCTTTTTTAAGAGGGAGGAGGGTCACTTTAGGAAATTCTATAAATGTTAATTTATTATAAATTCGATTTAGATTAAAAATGAGTAAAAATTTAGTTATTTATAAGATAAGATGAATATAATACTAAATAAATCATCCAATAATAAATATATTGGCTTTGGATATTTTTTAGTCCTTACGTTTGTTTATTTAACCCTTTATAACTCTTACTTTTCTATCAAGTATTTAACACTATGAGAATAAAATAGTCACCAAAACATGAAAAAAATCCAATTAAAGATTTATTAATAACGTTTTAGACATATGATAACCATTTTTATAAATATTTGTTTTTTTGATATTTTATAATATTTAATAAAATATTTTATATTTTAAAATATGAATTATGTTAATTTTGACACTATTAATATCATGACTTTATAAAAAATATAAACCAACTTTATTATTTAGAAAACCCATCATTAATTCAAATATAACATGTCATAATCCTCTATAAAATTCTTTTATGGCATAAAAAGTTGCAAAATAAATTTATTTTAATATTTATATTCTCATTTATTTAAATCATTCATTAATAATGTAATAACTACATCATCATTGTGAGATAAATATATTTATTTATTTAATGTCTAAAAATTATAAATAAAATACCATGATATGGGAAATATTTTTATGATTCTAATTATTTTTTATAGTTTAATGGATCACTTATATAACCCCATATAAAAATTGGTTTATTAAAAGATATATGTTTATGGTATATTTTTCTTTACATTAAATTAAATTTTATTAAATGTCATTTTCACATACAAGTAGATACATGGGGTCCCAAAATCTTCCCAAGGGTACCCATTGTCATAAATATATCATCCAATAGGATTAGGACACATTCTAGGTTATTTTATGATTATTATAATAATATTTGATTACCCTTATGTACCAGATTTACCATTTAACCATTGTGAATAAAATATTTACTAAAGTTACATTTCATAATGTCTGAAAATAAAAGGGTTCTTATTTACACAATTTTTACCTCTTTATTCCAAATATTTAATCCAATTTTACAAATTCAAAACTAATAATTTTCATTAATTAATTTAAAATTAATTCACATTGTCAAAACTGAAAAGGATGTTTTTAATATGTAATAACTATCAAAAGTTTGACATGTGTTTATGTACCATTTCAAATTCAAATTACCTCAAATTAACAAAATTGGATTAAATGATAAAAATATATTCCATTTATACTTTAAAACCAAATAAATTTACAATATAACTATACAACTAAATTAGATTAAAAGGTTGTTTTGAAAGAAAATATAGTATTTTTCACTATTCCTTATAAAATGATCTTTATTTGAAAAATACCAAAACTTCATCCAATGTAAATTTTTATATACAAATTATAAATAATATGATAATTTTGTCAAATATGACATATAAAAGTGTCAAAAACTAGGTTTAAAAATGGTTTTCCATCAAAAGGTGGTAAATGACCTTATAGAGTATTTCTTTCTTAAAATCTGATCTATCCTTATTTTATTCCTCTAAAATTTATTGGATAAATATAATAACATTTTACAAACATGTATAAACGTATTTTACTTAGTTCCTCTCATTCATGATAATTAAACAACTATGTGTTAACTACCACTTAAAATAATAATATTATTATATTATTTTTTTGGTATAACTCAACATTGTGTGTAACGTAAGATTTCGGAGAAACCCATTGTTGCTTGTTGAGTACACTAAAATACATTGAATCCCATTTAATGTAAAATTAATATTTAATTCAAAAATATTAATAAATATGAAAATGAAATATTCTTAATTTACCAAGTATGTTACAATTTTCCACCCTTGTCACAATTACATCCCCGCAATTCTATTCACATATCAAATAAGTGGAGGAATTTAACCCAAATAACATTTTTCAGATTCCCATGTTGCCTCTTAAACCATATTGTTTTTTCACAAATGTTTTACCTGATTCATTTCCTTATTCCATAACACATTATCTCTATGGTCAAGAATCTAGACCAGTTGTTCCTCATAAGAAATATTCTCTTCCAACTGAAAAACCTCTGGACTCAAAACATAAGATGAATCTAGCATATACTTTCTCAACATTGAAACATGAAAAACATTGTGTACGTGTGACAAACATGGAGGTAAATCCAATCTCTAGGAAACTGATCCAACATTATCTAGGATTTTATAGGGTCTAATGAACTACAAACTTGGCTTTCCCTTCTTACCAAAACACATCAGACTATTCCATGGAAATTTTTTGAGAAATACATGATCAACTACCTCAAAAGATATATGTTTCCTCTAGTCATCCTCATAACTTTTCTTCCTACTCTGAGAAGTTCTCATGTGATTCTAAATCAACTGAAATTTTTCTACCATCTCTTCTACCATTTTTCGTCCAATCCACTTTCATTCATATACTTCATCCCAAAATTCCGTAGTTTGACACTGCTTTCCATGTAATGCATCAAATGGTGCCATCTGTATACTGCAATGAAAAATATAATTATAAGAAAACTCAACCAAAGAATGATGTTGGCCCTAACTTCCCTAGTAATCCATTGAAAAATCATTTATCATATCTTCTAAGGTATGAATTGTTTGTTATGACTGTACTTATAATTGCTGATAAAAAGATATACTAAAATTTAATTCAGTACCCAATGACTTCTGAAGGGTCGTCCAAAAGTTGGAAGTAAACCTGGGATTATGATCAGATACAAAGGATATAGGAACTCCATCTAACTTGACTGCCTCTTTAATATACAATTATGAAATTTGATCTAGAGATAGAGTATCTCGTGTAGGAAGGAAATGAGAAGATTTAGTCAATCAACCAATAAGAACAAAGATTTCATTATTACCTCGAGATTTCTTTGGTAATCCCACAACGAAGCCCATAGATATATTTTCTCATTTCCACTCTGGAACCTGTAAAGGATGAAGAATCTCTTTCGGTAACTGTCTCTCTACATTAACATGTTGAAATTCCAAACACATCATGGTAAAGTTAGTAATATCTCTTTTCATTCCATCCCACTAGTAAAACTCCCGAAGATCTTTGACATCTTAGTACTGCCAGGATGAACTGAAAACGAAGATCAATGAGCTTCACATAACAACTATTTCATAAATTTTGAATCACAATTAAAATATAATCTCTTCCAAAATCTCAAAATACAATAATTATCATTGTTAAATTTAGGATAAATATCGTTCTGAACCAACTCTGCTTTTTTTCTGGAACTCACTATCATCATTCCGCACTTGCATAATTCTATCTGATAGAGATTATTTCACTAATACCTGAAACAAAACAGAGGAATTTCCTCCACCAACAACATATATGAAAATGTTCAACAAATCATTAATCAAAGGATCTTGATCCAAGAATAACATAGTAAATGTAGCATTATATTTTTGACTCGAAGCATCATGCACTTTATTTTCTTTTCCTAGATGGTAATGAATCATGCAATCATAATCCTTGATTATTTTCAGCTATCTCCTCTATCTCAGGTTCAATTATTCATGAATGAATTTATACTTCAAACATTTGTGGTCAGTATATATTTAACACTTTATTCCATACAGATGATGCCTCTAAATTTTTAAAGAAAAAACAACAGCAACTAATTCCTAATCATGTGTTGGGCAATTTAACTCATTATGTTTCGACTAACATGAAGCATAAGCAATTATCTGATCATTCTACATAAGGAAAAATCTAATTCCTTTCAACGACTCATCACTATAGATAAATATCTCACCATTTCTGAATGTTAATGCCAATACTGGACCATTAACCAATCATCTTTTCAATTCCAGAAAATAGTAATCACATTATTTTTTCCATATGAACTTAACACATTTTCGAGTTAACTTAGTCAGTAGTCTAGACAACCATGAAAATTTTTCCGAAATCCTCTTGTAATAACCTTCTAATCCAAAAAAACTATGAATATTGGTTATATTTGTGGGTCATGGAAATTCTTTAACAACCTTTTTTATCAATATCAACAGTTATGCCATGTTTAGAAACAATGTTACCATGTAATGAAATTTGGTGTGATCAAAACATACACTTGCTGAATTTTACATACATTTTATTTTTTTATGGTTGCAATAAAACCCTTAAATGACTTTAATTCTCTTCTTTACTTTTAGAATAAACCAAAATATCATCAATAAACACAACCAAAAACTTATCCAAGAATTCATGGAAAATTCAATTCATAGTATCCATGAATACAGCATGTGTGTTGGTAAACACAAAAGGCATAACTACAAATTCATAATAGCCATATCTAGTAAGAAACACAGTCTTAGGAATTTCTGGTTCATTTACATTCAACTGATGGTACCGCAACCTCATGCAATTCTTCAAAAAATAATGACTTCCCTAGGGCTAATCAAACCAATCATTGATATGAGGAAAATGATACATGTTATTAATAGTTATTTTATCCAAATAACTATAATCAATGAAAAGTCTCATTGAACCATATTTCTTTTTAACAAACAAGACAGAAGAACCCCATGGTGATGTGTTAGGTTGATTGAAACCATTATCTAAAAACACCGGAAATTTCTTCTTTAACACTAAAAGTTTAATTTGAGTCATTCAATATCGAGGTTTTGAAATTGTCTTTGCATCAGGAACTATTTCACCAATAAATTCTACTTCCTGATCAGGTATTATACTAGGAAAGTCATTTGAAAAAACATTTAGATATTAATTTACCACTAGAACATCATTAATATGAACAGTTTCATTGTTTTCAATAATATGGGAAAGGTAACATTAATTTCCATCATTTACTAGCTTCTAATCCTCCTCATATGTTATCAAAAGTAATGGTTCATTCTTGTACTCAAACTGAAATTAATTTTAGAAATAAACTTCATTATCTCTACAGTCAATCATAGTATGATACATAGAAATCCAATTCATACCCTACATAACATCAAACTCTAGTAGAGGTAAAACAATAAGGTTTTCTTGTAAATTTATTCCACACACCTAGACCAAAAGGTTCTTATAATTTTTTTTGTCTCAAAATTTATCTTTGTGTTTTTACCATATTTTTGGGAATATATCTTGAGATGGAATTCCCTATTTAAAATAAAATTTCTCGGAAATGAATGAAAGTGTAGACCCTAAATCAAACAACACATTGGAACAATCTGAATAAAAAAAACTGTGTACCAGATAATACATAATTTGATGGCCCAACATCTTCTGAAGTAGTTCAAAATGATTTCACAACCCCTTTCTGCTTGTAGTCCAGATACATTCTATCATTTGAGTTCTTCATTAGACCCTCAATTTCATAATGACCCATTTCATTTCACTCAAAACATTTTAATGAATGTAAATCGGATATTGTCTTACCATTAACCTGATCTTTTTCAGGGAAATTATGAGCCGTATGTCCCATTTTACCACAACATAATCACTGAATAGAATTCAAAAGGCATTCCCATTGTCCTTTTTACAATAATTTTTACAAACTATAAACTTAGGTTTATTACCATCAGGCTTTTTTGAAGGTTTCTTCCCTTTCATCTGCCACCTCATCCTCTTATTCTGTTGTTTATCAAATATCACCTGATCATCAGAAAACATTATTTCCACCTTCTCCACACATCAAAAAAGTTTTGAATTATCTTTTTAAATCACTATAAGCTAAGGCCTTTCGATACATTGTCTTTAATCCTGAGAAAAAATGATTCATTTTACTATCATGATCCCATATAAAATTTTGAGTAGACATTTCCAGTCGAGTGGTTTTTCATCATAAAGAGCCACTAAGTCATCCTCCTTCCTCAATTACAAGAATTGTTTTTCCATTCTATGTCAAACTGCCTTAGGAAAATGTTTCTAAAAAACATACCTTTGATTTCATCCCAAAAAATAGCATCAATCTCATCACTATCCCTGGTATTTTTAACTATCGACCACCACTTATCGGCTTCACCTTCAAAATGGTAAATACCGATTCTAACCTTTTGATGTCCGAAACACCCCATGACATCAAAAATCTTTTCCAGTGATTTAATACACCTTTAAGCTAACATAGGGCCAGATGATCCTCTAAATGATGGGGGATGTTGCCTCATGAACTGCTCCACTGCGGACAAGTTCATCTGTGGTTGATCTCGCTGATCTCGGGCATGGAAACCCCCACTATTTATATCCTAAGTTAATTGTGCCACAAATTCATCAAACTATTTAGTTCTAACTCCAACAATCTCAGTTTTCTGATTTGGAATGTTGTTTTCCTCTTGATATCATCCCATCATACCGGCCATGTTTCCACTATAGAAAACCAATCTGAACACATAAATATCTTTGGAAAAGTAACATGGTAATCTGTAAATTCAATATCATTTCAAAATTACCATAAATTAATTTGTGGATATTAATTTAATAATATACTAACTCATAAAGTTGTCTAAACCGACCTCTGATACCAACAATAAGGCCCTAACCATAAACAATAAATAATATTTAATGAAGTTAATAATTAACATTATGGATCTTTTCCGGTTTAGAGTTTTAGAGAACTAGGCTGTAAATATTACACTACATATAAAATATTAAAATGTAGACACATATAATATATCCAATTTTTACACAATAATAAAACTCCTTAAATAAGAAAAATATTTTCTTGATATAAATACTCTTGAGTACTTCCTTTCTCGTACACATCCTTCTAACATGTGAAAAAACATTTCAAAAACATGGGATGAGCACAAAAATCTCTGTAAGGGTTATAAAATAAGGAAAGAAAACATTAGATAATCAATACTTAAAAATAAATGAAATCATACTTATCAATCATAAAACATATACCCTTTAACATTCCTCATACAATCATAATATTTATGAGTAACACATAGAAATAAAAAATCTTAAATTTTTCTTGTGGAATCCATATCATAATTATATTGCAGCTTCCACACCTACATACAGAGTTATTTTTGGAATACTCATCCCTATATGTTCCCTAAATCTCTTAGGAGAATCATTAATGTTTACCTCTTTCACATTAACCAATGAATTGGAGAGCTATATTGCACTCACCCGCCCAAGGTTTATCTGGGAACCACCTGTATACATAAACAATGCCCATGAACTATAACATAATCATAACATATAACACAAGAACAAAGGAAGTGCAACATTTCTACGTTGCAATCACAATATATCATTTAAATATATTGACATAAAAAATCCATTTTCAAAACCAATTTCAATACAAATATATTTAAAAATATTATATGGTATTTATTTTCTCTTTAAAAACATTACATCTTTTTAAGGAATCCAAATATCAAATAATGCTCGTGGCTACAGAAAGGTTGTTGTCAACGCATACATTTAAAAGAAAAATTATTTTTGTCATTTAATAAAATGCATTGAAAAAAATAGATTCCCTTTGAATGAAGATAAAATGAAAAGGGTTTTATACACAGTATAACATAAAGTTTTCTATAAATAAAAATATGTCTCATTAAAAGGTGATTGAGAAGAAGTTCATTTCCTTACATCTGAATCATCACGTATGTTCCTTGTTCAACCTGAATGATAATATTAAGTTAATTTCTAATTTATTTAAAAAAATTAATTTTTTTATTCCTTTTATATCACTTATTAAAATGTTATAAACATTACATAATTATTTAATTTAGTATTGGTCATTTTGACAATATTGGGTACTTGAGTCGAAAATGAACTTGTTATAATTAAAATTTTTCAATGTGGTCAAAAGTACATAATATACATAAATATATTCATGATTTAGATATAATATATATTATATATATCAAGTATATATGTATTTATAGTATACTATAAAATTTGGAGATATGAAATGAAATGAATCGTTCATGGATACAGTATGTCCTACGTATGCATGAACGCTACTTTCATTTATTTTTCATATTTATAGGTATTAAAAATTAATGATATATGTGTGTATTATAATTCCAGTATAATATCTATGTTATATATCATAAATATGTTCCTTAATTACATCCTTTATACTTTCCATGAATAGCATGAACAAGTCATATCACTATGAGGGGGTGGTAGTCCGCACCTCCTCAAATGAAATTATTATTTACTTATACGACATGAAAAGAATAACGGTATGTTCTAAATGATAATTATAGAATCATAGAGATAAAATAAATTTAATATATATCATAAATAATTACATTTCATTCATAATGGCCTCCATGATAGGGTGTTAGGGAAAATTGAACAATCTTCGTTTTGTGAGGCAGTGGTTTGTCGTAAACCGAAACTTCGTGTTCGACTCAATTGGATGGAGGTGTGTGTAAGTTTAGTTTGAATAATTCTCATAAAAACAACCTAGTATATAAAATATAATGGTTTTTTATAATATAAATTAACAAAACGAGTTATGGGACTGGAAAATGGAAAAATAAATCAATGAAGCTCGAGATAAGACATTACCTAAAATAAGGTATCTCCTTTTGTATTATGAATAAAAGACTTATTGAATTTTATTATTCCAAAGTTAAGTCTTCTATTGGTAATATAGAGATTTTGGGAGCTTATTTTGGATGATTTATGATGAGACAAGGGCTTGAGGGGAGTGATTAAATGGGTTGGGGTGATACCCTTTTATAAGAGGGGGAGGGCACTTTAGGAAAGTCATGAAATGTTAATTTATTATAAATTCTATTTTGATTAAAAATTAGTCCAAATTCAGTTATATAGAATATAAGATTAATATACGTCTAAATATAATCATCCAATAAGAATTAGACAAGTTTTGTATATTTTTTAATCGTTATATTTGTTTATTTAACCCTTTTTTACTCTTGCCTTTTTATCAAGTATTTAACATTATGAGAATACAAATAGTCACCAAAACATGAAAAACATCCAAATAGAGAGTTATAAATAAAATTTTAGACTTATTATAATTCTTTATATGATTATTAGAATTTTTGTAAATTTATAATATTTTATAAAATATGAATTATGTCACTTTTGACTCTATTCAAATAATGACTTTTTAAAAAAACCAAAACAACATGATTATATCAAAAAAACCTAATTAATTCAAATATAAAAAGTAATATTCATATCTAAAATTCTTGGATGGAATAAAAACTTTAAAAATATTTTTATTTTAATATTTATAATCTCATTTATTTAAATCATTTATTAATATGGTAATCCCAACATCATCATTGTGTCACATATATATTATCTTATTTGATGTATATGAATTATAAATAAAAAAACCATGATTTAGAAAATATTTTTATCTTTATAATGAAAATTTATAGTATAATATACCACTCATATAACCAGTTATAATTTTTTTTTCTAAAATGATACTTGTTTGTGTTAAATTTTTCATTACTTTAATTAAATATTATGAAATGTCATTTTAACATCTATGTGCCTTCATGGGGTCCCAAAATTGTCCCAAGGGTGCCAATTGTTGTAAATATCCCATAAAATAGGATTTGGACATGTGTTAGGGTAGTTTAATATTATTATAATATTATTCATTACCCTTATTTACTAGATTTACCCTATTACCATGGTAAATAAAATATTTACTGAATTTACTATTCATAATGTCTAAAAATAAAAATTACCTTTTAAAAAAATTAACTCTTTATTACAAATTTGTAATCCATTTTTACAATTTAAAACAAATAAGTTATCGTAATTAATTTAAAATTAATTCTTGTTTTCAAAAACAAAAAGAGCGTTTTAATGAAGTAATAACTATCAAAATATCAACTTGTGTTTATGTCCAATTTCAAAGTGAAATTACAAAAGTTGACCAAAATAGAATTAAATTGTAAAAATATATTCCATTTATACTTTAAAACCAAATAAAAGTAAAATATAACTATTTAAATAAATTATATTAAAATACAGTGTTGAATTAAAATGCAGTATTTTCACAATTCATTAAAAAAATAATCTTTTTCAGAAAAATAACAAATCTTCATCCAATGTAAATTTTGATGTCCCTATTATAAATATTATGTTTATTTTATAAAATAAATCATATAACAGTGACAAAAACAATATTTAAAAAGGGTCCTCCATCAAAAGTCTATGAAACAGCCTTTTAGAGTATTTAATTCTTAAAATCAGATTCATTATTATTTTAGGCCTCTAAAATATTTTGGATATATATATAGACATTTTCAAACATGAATAATAATATTTTTTTAGTTATATTAATTCCCACCCACACAACCACTATGTGTTAACTACTCTTTAAAATAATAATTATATTATTTTATTTTTTGGTATAACTCAACATTGTGTGCAACATAAGATGTCGAATAAACCCGTTTTTTCATGTTGAGTATGCTATTAGACATATAAACCCCTTTAAAGTAAAATAAATATTTAAAACAAAAGTATTAATAAATATTAAAATGCTATATTATTTATTTACCTATGATGTATCAAGTATACAATATAGGTCGGGACCTAGAAGGCCGGTTCCGCCAGCTTTGGCACCATGTCAGGAGTAATATACCTATTTCGGCACCATGCCAGTAGAACATAAAAAATTATCCTCACACATCCTTTTTGAGTGGATATCCCGAGAATAGTACACACTCTTCTATCAAGGATATTCCTAGTGCATATAGGCCCATATTCTTGCACATCCCTCCTGGATGGATATCCCCAAGGATGTATCAAATATCTTATATGGACCAAAGCCAAGCACATCTTTCCCGGATGGATATCCCCATTATTTTGACACATCCCACTGCATAGAGTCGCCCTTGTATAATTCAACCCAAGTTTTATCACATCCCTATCGAGTGGACGGTCTCAAACATGCTTCAAATATTACATAACATCCAATACTGACCTAAACATGTGCCACATCCCACATACCAACCAGAAAGGCCAAACCTACATGATCAACATTTTAATAAAGTAATAAAAATACATATGTAATTAAATGAGTTGGTTCGACATGACATGTCACTAGATCCATCTAGTCACATGACCTGAAGAATGTTTTCAATCTCTACTGGCTGCTGAAAAGCACCGGGGATAACCAAAAATTTAATGGGAAATATTTCCCCCATAGATGATCATCATGACCCATCTAAGGAATGTAACAACCATACCAATACAGAGAGAGTTGAAAATATAAATTAGAACATCCATGGTACACAATAAATATAACCAGATATAATAAATCACAAGCTTTATCATAAACAAAACATTCCAAAACAATATATATGTATATACTTGTATCTAATGTCAAAGATAAAAATCAAAAGAGGGAGACAATGCAAAATAATACTAATACATACATAAAATGTATTCTAATAACCCAAAAAGTCCACATGATCCAACTCTATGAGACCAATTTTCCTCCATAAAACATCAAATGATGGTAATCAAGAAGTGTCCCTTAGGTGAGTGGTGTGATTTCCTTTACCTTTTTCCTGCAAATTGACATCTATATAAGTCCAAAAGAATATGGTGGGTGTGATGAAATAATCTCAGTAGGATAAAACCATGAATACATTTAATTATTTTAGCCATGGATGCCAATAAAATAGTTTGAAATATCTTTTCATATCTTAAACCACTTTGAAAATTTTCAATTTTTAACATGTCAATGACAAAACATTGGTTCATTTTTAATAAATAAAAAAATTGAATAAATTTCCAACATGGAAAAAAAGAAACAATTTAAAATGGTACCACAATGTCAACATTTCAAAGAAGTAATAATAAAGGTGATCATAAAATCATTATATAACCATATAAATCAAAATGGGAATAAATATTTCACCAACAAAAACATGAAACTAATAAAATTCATAAAATCACATAACCCATTATTTTGTGATTAATTACACCTAGGTCTCTAACCATACGGTTATAATGTGGATGAGTCTAAAAAATTATGTTATCCGGCTAAAAAGGGTGGAAACTCTTACTGATATTATTTGGCCAAAAGTCCAAGATTTTCCACGATCTCTTGAAAACTTAATTGGGGTTCTCATAACCATCCTACCAAATGGCTCTCAGGGTGGCTTTGAAATGAAATTGAAGCTCCCACAATCTTCCTCCATAATGGATCACACATTCCCTAATATAACCCCATGCTCAGACCCAGATGAACCCAGGTACTCCTACTGCCAGCATAATCACACCCAAGTTCCAATCTATGAAAATCCACATCAAAATAAAATTTGATGAATAAATCATTCCAAAGTTTATTAAAATTCCTTTAATATGGTAAAAACATTTATAAGGACATTTTTTAAATCCATTTCAACCCATAAAACATCTTGGATCCATTTCATCAAACACATTGAGTTATGGGAAAAATACCTAGGAATTATTTGGAAACACATCTGAGTACCTTTCTAAGAAAAGTGGAAGTTCATAAATTAATTCTACTCAAAAACATCAAGGAACATCCAAGAAAACATTCATGAAATCGACCCCAATACAAATCAACTATCTCTTCCTTCCATAACCATTGATCCCAATCAATCTAAAATACATGAGCACTTCTATCCAACGAAAGAAAAGAGACCCCTCGATGATAATAGTTAACCAGTACCTTAATGATTATAATCCAATCCATGATAATTATGATGATAACAAATCTATTTCTAACATGATTAAATCCCAATTGTTTTCTACTTCATCAATTAAAACACTGCTCTTTGGGAACATGAAACCATACACTATATTCTTACCCAACATGGTTATAAATTCTACAAAAAAATTGAATAAAATATTATTACATGCATAAATAAATAATAAAATTAATTGAAATGATATAATGGGTTTTACATATTTCAAATAAAACTAATTCTATCAATGAAGTAATAAACATCATACCTCTCACGGTGGCCATCCTAGAATCTGAATCTTCTAGCACAACTTTTTCTACTTTAAGACATCCAATATCAATAATAATTTGAACCATCATAACCTTTTTAAGAGAATACTATCTTATAGGGTAATATCCTCTACTCCTAGAATTATATTACTAAACTAGGGATCCCTTTGATTTTTTAAATCCTACACTACTCCCCCAAGAAAAAAGCTAATAGAAGCATTGAACTCTTCATAGGTGCACACACTAGTGTCACACCCTCAATGTCTCGCCCAAACTAGTACTAGAGTTTCCACCATCCCCACACCAGTATCCAAAAACTGTTTTACACAATTTATAATCCACCTTTGATATATCTTATTACTACTTGACACTCTCACCACTTCCTCGTTGTGGATCATCCCACTTTGGAATCAATTCTAATGAAGAACTCTGGAAAACTCCCAATGAAGAAACACAATTGAGATGTATCTTGGTAGTTAATTCTACCTCTTCTATATCTACCTTTTCAGTAATATTTTTGTAGTTTGTTATATAGATAAGAATAACCATAGTCGATATCTATGACCTTAAACCCATCTAGAAACAATTATCCTTAAGGTAATCATTCACAATGTGATCAGATGATATAAAAACCAACATATTAAAATATGTATAAAAATCCCTCATGAAATGATCTCATTACTCAAAATTCATGAAATCATAGTCCATCACCACCCTCAAGGTCTCTAGGATGTACTACTCATTAAAATACACCCAGAAAGTGGCCAATGTGAGATTTTTGTACTTCCTAGATATCACCATTGCCTCTGACTACTTTCTACCCATACCTTCTAATACTTACTTAGTGAATAATAATTTATTAGTATTAGGGGTCTTTTTCAACTGAAAGACCCACTCAATATAATCTAACCACTCCTATGGATCATTTTTTACCTTTTATCCATGAACACTTGTGGGTTTTCCTTGTAAAATCTTGACTCTGATCCACCATATGTTCCTTACCTTGACCACTGACTTATCCTAAGGAATATATTGAATAAAACATAAAATCCACTATATATGCATCAAAAGGAGGATATTCTGGTTGGGTATTCTCCACATCACCCTTTCTTGGCTTGGATGAGGTCCTTCTGGGATGAATAATCTACAATAAAATAAACACAAAATCGACAATGAAATATTCAAAGTAAAACCACATAAAAAGAAACAAATGAATCCATTATCATTGTCATAAACAATAAATACTATCAAAATATCTTTCTTCAAATGAAACAGAACACAAAATTTATATTTTCAATGAATTCACCCACTATATACAGTTTTTCTGCACGGTTTTGAAAAATGGGTTCCAATAGTGTTGGTTTAACTAGATAGGTAAGAAATGAAAACATGGGATACATGAGGTTAATAATAATAATGAAAAATAACCATAAACATCATACAGAAATCTATATTTCACCTAAAAAATAAAAAATCCCAATGGATCTCCTTAATAATCACCATGATTGGGAAGTACCTCAAACTCTCATAAAAACCTATCACTGGTATCCAAACCTAACCATAATCCTAGAATACCTAGTGATACTTGAGGTTGGACATATATAAGAGCTAAACATAACCTCCCATATTCCTACCACCCAAGTCCAGATATTTCTTAATTCAATCAACAACTGACTAGTACAGAAAGAAACACACTGATACAATTTTCTAATGAACTGACTTGTGTCAATTTGTCCTATAACCATATTTGTCTATTAAGAAGGCCTGAAGTACATTCATGATCTCCATGGGCTATAAACAACCACCTACTATAACTAAGAGACTCTTGGGAAAGGCATCACACATGTTAAATTATCATAACCAAACCATTAATTGGAAGGGCCACAAAAATATCATCAGTGTCACAATGTAAATTAATACATCCATGTTATTAAATAAATTTTTGAAGATACCATATTCTAGAAGCTACATCCTAAAAATCATTACATAAATGGATATATATATATATATATATACCTGAAATCTCATGTAAAATATCAAGACACAAAATAAAGGTAAATGTAAAATAACACTACTACATACATCCTACATATTCAAAAAATCCCAAAAAATAATCTACATGATCGTACTCTATGATACCATGTCTCCTCCCAAAAAAACACTAGAATATGAATATCAAGGTTCATGGTTTAAATTATTTTTGTTTTATCCTACAAAATAAAATCTACATATTCATAGTGAATATGCAGGTTATAATTATATAATCTATGTAGGATACCACCTCGAATCTATTTAATTATTTTACCCTCGTAACCCAATAATCTATTATGAAATATCTTTTCAATACTAAACCACATTGAAAACCTTCCATTGTCAATAATTCTATGAAATCATTTTGGTGTATTTTAAAAAAATAAATCATTTTGTCTAGATCAATATCTAATATTGATCAAATAAATAAGTTCAAATGGGACCACATTCTCAACATATCCAACAATTCATAATAAAAGTGATCATAACATTATCATATAACCAAATAAATAGAAATGGTTGTAATCAAACATGGAACTAATAAAATACATAAAATCACATAAAAAATTATATTAATAGTAGGTGTACTTATATATATTATTACCATAATTGTATAATGTGATCGAGTCTAAAAAAATCATGCTAGCTGGCTAAATAAAGTGGAAGGTCTGGTGGTCTTCGATATGCCCAAACTCCAGGAGGTCACATGGTCTCTTAGAAAATAAATGGATGCACTCATTGTCTTCCTCCCTAAAGGATATAATGGTCAATTTAAAATTGAATTGAAACTCTCCTAGACTTCCATACAAAATAATCCCATGGCCCCTAAAAAACCCATCACACATAATATCGTTAATCCATATACTAGTTCATGCTAACATAATCACACGTAAGTTCCAATCAATGAAAACCCATTTCACAATCTAATTCCATAAATAGACATGCCAAATTTTATTAAAACACCTTTAAAAGGGTAAAAAAATTTCTAAAACTATTTTATAAAACCATTTTTGTTATAGAATATCATTGAAAAATTTGATCAAGCACATAGAGTGCATACAACCACATTCATTTTGTAAACCCACATTAAATACCAAATTCCCTACTCAAACCATGAATCACATGAAACATGAAAAATCTCTATAAATAAAGAAACCAACCTCCAATTCAATCCCAAATTTCTCACAATCAATGAAAAATACTCATAATTGGTAGGAGAAGGCCTTAAACACAGACATCACAAAACATCAAACCACCCCCTCTATTAAAACCATAGGATTATCTAACACCATAATCTAGGGTACACAACTATAATTAAAATGGGTCAAAAAAGGTATGGAAGGGGAGGTTTGAGGAAAAGTAGATGAAAATGGATTACCTTAGGAGAAATTAACCTGAATCCATGGATATAACCACCAAAATTGGAAGGAGTAATCCTCTACACCAAGGAGAGGGGTTTAACATGATTGAATAAGAAAACAAGGTTTAGAAGGTTTAAAATTAATAAGGTAATGTGGTAAAGGATAACAAATTTAATAAACATGATAGGTCTGCATAGTTAGGTTTTATGGTTGGGAAAATCAGGCACCAACTATGCGTGTGATACAATCTCCCCAAAAATAGGAAACATGTTTACCCATTGAGCCTTGTGAATTTTCATAATCCATGATCAAACTATACAAAATCCATTTTCCCCCATTGAATGGTTATCCACATGGTTAAAAAAATAATGTGATAACCATGTACCTTGGTCTAGCATCCCCAAATATGATGTTTTCAACCCCTATCTCTAAAAACCTACCAAAGAAACAAAATAATAAATAAGACTATAAATTTGACATATTAATAACCCATTAGATGTCACGACATAAAAATAAAAATACATATGATGAATAAAACATCATATCACATCAGTAAGTATTATAATAATCATAATTAATATGAATGAAACACCTGAATAGGTCAAAGTATACATACACATATTATTTTATCAAGTATCAAACATTGGTTTCATGGGGATACACATGAATTCCAATAATCATGTAAATAACCCATAATAAAATAAATGATGAATTCAAGGTATTCTTACCTCAAATTATCAATTTTGATGTCAGAGAACATCAATGATTTAATCAACCTCACAATTTTCTCACACCAAATCGAATATGACCGCATGATAAGTAATCCAATGGTTTATTGTTGGAAGGATCTCTAAGCTCGGTTAGAAGGAAGAGGAAAAATGTTCTCTATAAATTCAGGGATCTCAACGATGTAGCAATGTGTTGGGGCGTACATCTATAATGGGTACTATCACCATGGAATAAAATTAAACTCCAAAGAGTAAAATAAAACAGAAAAAAGTATCATGGTACAAGATGGCACAACATGGTACAAAAAAACATTGAAAAAGACTTCAAGGACACATAGATGACAACATTAACATGGATAGAAACCACCATTGAAAAATGAGGAATGTTGTTGTGTACAAATTCTCTGAAACATAAACCCTTGCAGTATGTGGCATGGAATATGGCATGGATTTATCCCTATAGTGACTTAGAGCTCCTAAATGAGGAAGAAAAAAGTTTTAGGATGTTGGGGTCTTATATAGGATCATTAAAGGGTTGAACACATGAGAAATTCCTTATTAAGTCTCAAAATAGATTTTACAATAACCCTTTATGAGGATTAACACCTAAAGAGTAATAGTTTCCTAAATAAAAGAATAAACTACTTTGTAAAGACCCATAAATTCCAAGTAATTTTTTTTCTTAATTTTCTTCGGAATTTTAAAAGAACGTAGTTTCTAACGGCGCATGATTCCGAGGCCCGGTGTGCCCGGAATCAATTTCCGATGTTTGGCTCGGGTACGTTCAGTGACCGGACGAGCGGGTTTTTCTAACTTTTGAACCGTTGCTCGGAATCGAATTTTGAGGGCACCGATGGAGTCGCAGCGCTGGTAATTTCTTAGAAATGCCCCTTCCGGAGTTGTGTTTGATCGGGTGTGGTTTTTAATTTTCGGGCTTAAAGATAAGAAATAAAATAATTGTACGACCAACTTTATTTTATTTCACTTAAGCCACTTGGAAGCCACCTGAAAGCCAATTAAAGCTGCTTACGTGGGGTTTTTACGGATAGGGTGCTATCCAAAAATATCCTACCCCTCTTGGTAGGATATTTGTGAGGTGGGACCCACACGAGCCCCACCGTTTCTTTTCCGCTAAGTAACGCACCCGCGAAAACCCGTCATTATGAAAGTCAACTGACGCATTTTCTTAATTTCTTAACACACCAATTAATTGGGCGGTTTTCTTCGTTGAATTAATTGGGCGGTTTATGTAGTTGAATTAATTCTACGAATTAATGGGTCGTTACTTATCTCTTTATTCGTTTCTTAACCGGTTTGAAATCTGTTGGCGTAGTAATAAAATAAGACCAACGCCACATCTTGAGGATTACACGTTGGGAGACCTTTGACAGAATTCTTGTGCCTTCACCCTTCTTCGCGAAGAACGCGAAGAACGTGAAGAACGCAAAGAACGCCGACCTCCGACGAAGAACGCCGAAACCGCGGAAATCGACGACGCGACACCGTGTGCCGCGACGACGACGTTTCCTCTTCTGCGACGTTCCTTCCTCCGCAACGAAATATTCAATCATCTGTTGGAGGTAAGAGATTTCGGGTTCTTTTTAGAACTCCTTTGTGGTTTTTATCAACGCACGGATTTAATTATTATTAATTAAATCTTTTTGTTCTTGAACCTCGGAGTTCGACGACGCGACGCCCTTCCGCGACGCGACAATCGCCTCCTTCCACGGTGATCAAATCCTTGAAGAACCTGCGTGCGACGACTTGACGAGGTAGGGGTTTTATTTGAATGTTGTATACTCCGTGAATGTTTCCGTTCAAATTGAAGAACCCGGATAATAAGAACAATTTTAATTCATTAAATTTTTTTTTTGTTATGTATTCATGTGTTGAATAATTCTCCCGTTGTTATTATCTAACGCGGAGGGTGCGGGCCAAACGAACACAACCCGACAAACCTCCACAGATTGTTTATTGATGTGTGGATCGACGGGTGACGAAAAATGTGACGCAAGGGTGATTTGATGATTCCGCAGTGAAGAATGGATCCCGGGAGGAACAGCGGCGCAGACGGGAAGGAAAACGGACAACCGGAGCAACTCCGGTGGCCCGCAGAAGCTACCGGCGGCGCGTGTCACCGGCGCGGCTGAAGCTGCGGAGGCGGCGGCCAACGGACCCGCGGCCGCGCGGGTCTGGTTCGCACGCATGGGACATGGTGACATGCCACATCCACTGGTCCAGTACGGCCCCTCGAGGGCCGCGGCTTCCTCAACCCGCGGGGGCGGCGCCCCGCGGCTGCGGCGCTCGGCCGCTCGGCCGAGCCGAGCCAGGCCGGTCCGACCGGCTGGGCCGTGCCCTGGCCGGACCGGACCGCGTCCAGCAGGGTCGGACCGGGTCGGGTCAACCTGGTTCGGCCGACCCAGGGGGGTCGGGCCGGGTCGGCCCGGGCCCAGACCCCCCGTCTTCGGACCGTTTTCGGTCTTTTGGTCGTAACATGAGCTACAGGCCTTCGAACGACGCGCCGTCAGCGGCAACGCGATCCTTGGATCAAGATGGTAGTTTCGGTATATCGCACTCAAGGTTTCGGATTACCTTGGGTTCGGCCGGGTTGGTTCGGATGCGAAACCAACCGGGCCCTCGGAGCGGAAACGCTTATATCTTAAGCTCCGGACGTCCGATTGGCGTACCGTCGACTTTGATGGATTCCTCTAAGTGAGACGGATCTTTTGGATTACTCCACTCGAGGTTTGGATGTCGTCGGAGTGCGGTAGGGTTGGTTCTCTCATGAAACCAACCGGGCCCCTAGAACGAAAAAGCCAATAACTCACAGACCGGGCGTCCAATTGACGCGCCGTCTATCTCGTTGCATTCCTATTGACGATACGGAACTTTTTCCATCCTCTGCCCGAGTTTTGGATGCAGTTGGGTTATAGTCGGGTTGGATTGTACCTGAAATCCAACCGGTCCACTGGAACGGAAAAAGATGATATCCTTTAGACAGGACGTATGTTTGACGAACCGTCAGCGGCGTTGTTGATCTCGTCGAGAAACGGTCCCTATGAGTATACCCTATGAGAGTTTGGGGTACAGTTGAGATACGGCCGGGTTGGTTCACTTACAAAACCAACCGGGCCCCTGGGACGAAAAGGCTAATAACTCACAGACCGGGCGTCCGAATGACGCGCCGTCTGTTGCGTTGAGACCCCTATGACGAGGCGGTCCTTTGAGATACTTCTTCATGGGACTTTGAGATACATGGAGTATTGACTTGTAGCTCGTGGAGCGGACCCTCCCAAAGACAAGCATACGGAGTATGGAGACCGTGTAGCCGGCAGAGACCTGAAGACTGCTTGTCCGATTCGATTCGGAGTGACTTACGTAGCCCAGTGGGGAGCACTACATTGTGAGGTGGCAGACCCACAGCGGAGGAGAACTACTATGTGAGGTGGCAGACCCGCGGTACTCGACAGGAGGAGTACCTCTGTAGGCTATGAGGGGGGAGCACTACTGTGTTTGGTTGGCAGACCCCGGCGGGAAGCACTACTGTGTGATGTGGCAGGCCCGCGGTACTCGACAAGAGGAGTACCTCAGCAGTCTTAGGTTAGTGAGTGGCACCTCGGAGTCGTGACAGGATCACTGTACACTCCAGAGACGGATCTATTCAATAGTTTCATTTTCGATAATGAAAATCCTGGTTGAGCTGAGACTTTTGACCTTTGTGTTTACCTCATGTTTGAGATGGGTCACTTGATAACTTAGGTATATGTATGGGCATATACCTGGGTAGTGGTTATCCATTGATTTCACAATCCTTGTGTTTCCTCATGATCGAGATGGGTTACTTGATAACTTAGGTATATGTATTGGCATATATCTAAGTAGAGGTTATCTGTTGAGATCTTCTTGTGGTTATCCTTGTTGGTTTAGGGAGACCTTGAGGGTCTCAGGGTCCCTACTGAGTATCGTTATACTCACCCATGCACGGTCTATGCCCGCACCTCGTTGTGTTGGTTACAGATGACGGGAAGTGCTGACGGAGGCTGAGTGTTCGAGGACTGGTCGGTACCCGGAGGTGGACTACACGATGAGTCAGTACCCGGAGGTGGACTACATGACGAGTCAGTACCCGGAGGTGGACTACATGACGAGTCGGTACCCGGAGGTGGACTACACGACCAGGAGCTGCGCTATCTGTACCTACCCTTCACGTAGGATCCGAGGAGGATGACCCAGGAGCTGCTTCCTTCTTCGAGCTGTTTGTCTTTTTTCTGTTGTACCTTGTTCAATTGTAGTCGTATTTTCTTTCGGGTTTGTATTCTGGCCCATTTACTTTTCATCATTTCTTTTGTACTTAGTTTTTTTCTTTCGCTTGTACTCTGTGGTGATTGTTTTCTTTTATAAAGGAAATGTCTTCCCAGTTATCGATATTTTACGCCTTTGGTGCTAGTTGATATCCCCTGGCCTATGGAAGGCAGGCTTGGGGTAGTCACGGCCCGGGCCCCAAGGACGGGTCGTGACAAATTGGTATCAGAGGAGTTCGGTTCTACCGCAGAACTTATGACTCTAATGTTTCTTTCTGTGAAGCAATAGTGTTAAGAGTACCGAGTGTGGTTTTCAGTTTAGGGAGTCCAGTGTTGGTGCGGGCGGCCGACATATCCATACACCAGGACCCTGACAACTGATTTCCGACATTGTGCACGAAAACACTGATTACGTGTGTGTTTTCCAGAAGTTTTATTTAAATGTCAACTCAAACCAGGTCGGATCACTAGGTATAATCTTTTGACCGTGTCACGTTGTTTCTTTCAGGATTCCTCCCTGTGGACGACCAGCTAGAGCCCCGAGAGTGGTACGTACTGACAGCCCGCCGAGCGACGAGGCCTCAGTACAGGGCCCTATCCCAGTTGAGGCACCAGCGGAGGCACCAGCGGTACTAATACCCATTGGGCCACTGATGCCACCAGCCCCAGCAGTAGAGGATGCACGTCGCTTGAGCATACTGCATGAGTTCCAGTGCCAGAGGCCACCCAGGTTTCAGGGAGGGACGGACCCGCAGGCAGCTGAGGATTGGCTAGATGTTGTGGTGAGAGTCTTCAGGCTAGTGGGGACGCCGACAGATTTCATAGTGATCCTTGTTGCCAGCCTTCCTCAGGCAGCAGCCGGCAGATGGTGGAGCCTGATGCTTCAGATGCATGATGAGGCGACACTTCTATGGGCAGACTTCGAGAGCCTGTTCCGGGCAGAGTTTGTATCATCCACCCTTCGAGCGGTGCGTATATAGGAGCTACTTCAGTTGCGGCAGGATAGCATGTCAGTGGCGCAGTACTCAGCGAGATTCATAGACCTCTTGCTCTACTCCACAGATATGGTATGGGACCTGTTCTTCAGGGCCCAAACCTTCGAGCAGGGGCTCAGGCGGGAGATCAGAGCTTCGGTTGTATCGCACAACATTCTGATGCAGACAGGAGTGTTGGAGCAAGCCATCTTAGTGGAGAGTTTCCTTGCTGAACAGTCTCCAGCAGCAGGACCCACCACTAGCCGGCATGCGGTAGAGTCTTCTGTAGCGGGCAATAGACAGATGACGCAGGGGTCCAAGAGGACCAGACCTATAGGTGGTCGACCGCGTGACTCAGGGTCGGTAGTGCGAGGCACCAAGGGAAGTGATAGAGCCAGACCCGCCATGAAGTGTTACTCCTGCGGTGGAATTGGTCACATAGCACGTGACTGTCTGACCAGCCATGCAGATGACCAGCAGTTAAATGAAGAACCTCTGAGGCAGAGGCAGAGGTTCAATCAAGGCGGACCGCAAGGAGTAGGCGGCCATGGCAGAGGAGCTGGTCGTGCAGCTGGAGGTGGAGGACGCTTCGGGATGTTGCCACCACCACCAGGAGGCCCACCCCGACCGCAGAGGACATGAGGACATGGGAGAGCTCATCTTTAGGCAGCTAAGGCCTATGTTCATGGAGCTCCGAAAGCAGATGGACAGGAGTGGGACTAGCTTCTTACATGGAGGCTATTGATCCAGTTGCTTCTGGTTTTGTTGATGTTTGTCTGTAGTTGCTTTGTGTCTTGTACTATGAGCTGCAATAATAAAAAGATACTTATCTTTGTTTTCTTTCATGTCCTTTTGTTTGGTGGAAACTGAGTGGTCCCGGTTAAACTGTTGACATGACCCTCACTTTCGAGATTTCTACTGGAGGAGACCCAGTGACCTCACACTGATGCCGGCAGTGTGACTCGACCCTTGGAGGAGAGAGTGACAGTTGGATCTCTTGGTAGTTACATCGAGGCCTTACGAAGTCATACATGGCATGAATGCATCATTCATGTTAGGATTGACTATATTTGGCAACGTATGTGGTTCATCCAGGGGATGAGACCGGATTTCTCTTATCAGGAAAGAAGAAATCATAGCAGCTCTTGGGAGACTAAAGAAGGTCCAGGCCATCCAAGAGCGGAAGAAGAATGCATAGTGCAGTAAGAAACAGGAAATCGGTGCCAGTATTAGAGACTCGGGCGTGTTAAATGTTTCCAGAAGTGGAAGCTTTAAGGATAGATGAGTCTGCGAAGCAGCAGATGTGGAGGCAGACCTAGGAGAGCAGTATGAGGTGGTGTACATATTAACATGCTACAACCACCCGCCTTCGTTATCCCCGCCAGGATCAGGGAGCTGGAGGGAGGTGGAAGAGTGTGGCTGCTTGCGGTCAAGGAGTGTGACCCAATGGCTCTAGAAATGATTCAAGGGACAGTCTGTGTCCACTACTATCTACTGTAGTAACGGATGTCGATATGAATCATTCCATGTTTTCACAAATCCTTTTCCAGACCTAGAGTTTCCGATAATCCGTGGACTTGACCCTCACGTCTGGAGATACCTTGGGAGGAGACTCGATAATCACACTTACGCCGACGGTGTGGTCAGATCCTCGAGGCGAGAGCTTCGGTTGGAATCTCTTGGTGGCAGCATCGAGGCCTTACAACATTGGTTTGAGTATGGACTGGGCAATCACAGTTCATACACAAATTGACGGTATTAGGAAAAAAGGTTGTAGTTTAACTATGACGTCGGGATGGGTTTTCCTTCGTCGGTGAAAAAGGAAACCCCAGGCAGCGCAGGGTAACTCTTACACAGGAGGGTGCGACCGATCACTCTTGAGTCGGTCAACCTTACCCTCGTAGCAGCAGTCGTTTTGAGTTTTAGTTCTAACAGAAATTGGAGACCTCAGGGGTTCGAGGATGACGACCACGTCTTCTTATGGGTCTCACCTCGACGAGGTTTATGGAGAGGTGGCCAGGGAGGCAAGTTATCTTCGAGGTTCAACGGACCTTTCTAGGTCCTCAGCTGGGTAGGAGAGGTGGTTTACCACTTGACCCATCCACCTCAATTGCACTAGGTGCATGATGTTTTCCAGGTATCTCATCTGACGAGATACATGCTCGACCCTTCGCATATCATCGACCATGAGGAGAAGGACAATGGCGATGGGGTTACTTCCACGGAGGTTCCGGTAAGGATCAAGGATCGACAGGAGCGGATCCTACGGGGATGATTGATTCCTCTGGTACACTTTCTTTGGCAGCACGGGAACCACCAGGTGAGCACATGGGAGCGGAAGGCTGAGATGCGTGCTCAGTACCGCCTTTGTATCCCTAAGTTTGTGGTGAAGCTTTACGGGGAAGTCAATCCCTGTGGTGGGAGTAATGTAACGACCCGTAAATTCCAAGGAAATTTTTTTCTTAATTTTCTTTGGAATTTTACAAGAACGCAGTTTCTGACGACACCTGATTCCGAGGCCCGGTGTGCCCTGAATCAATTTCCGAAGTTTGGCTCGGGTACGATCAGTGAATGGACGAGCGAGTTTTTCTAACTTTTGAACCGTTTCTCGGAATAGAATTTTGAGGGCACCGATAGAATCGCAGCTCTGGTAATTGCTTAGAAACGCCTCTTCCGGAGTTGCGTTTTCTCGGTTGTGGTTTTTAATTTTCGTGCTTAAAGTTAAGAAATAAAATAATTGTACGACAAACTTTATTTTATTTCACTTAAGCCACTTGGAAGCCACCTGAAAGCCACTTAAAGCTTCTTAAGTGGATTTGTTACGGATAGGGTGCTATCCAAAAATATCCTACCCTCTTGGTAGGATATTTGTGAGGTGGGACCCGCACAAGCCCTACCGTTTCTTTTCCGCTAAGTAACGCACCCGCGAAAAGCTGTCATTATGAAGGTCAACTGACGCGTTTTCTTAATTTCTTAACGCACCAATTAATTGGGCGGTTTTCTTCGTTGAATTAATTGGGTGGTTTATTTCATTGAATTAATTATACGAATTAATGGGCCGTTACTTATCTCTTTATTTTTTTCTTAACCGGTTTGAAATCCGTTGGCGTAGTAATAAAATAAGACCGACGCCACATCTTGAGGATTACACGTTGGGAGACTTTTGACAGAATTCTTGTGCCTTCACCCTTATTCGTGAAAAACGTGAAGAATGCGAAGAACGCGAAGAATGCTGGCCTTCGACGAAGAACACCGAAACCACGGAAATCGATGAAGTGACGCCGTGTTCCGCGACGACAACGTTTCCTCTTCTTCAACGTTCCTTCCTCCGCAACGAAATCTTCAATCATCTGTTGGAGGTAAGAGATTTCGGGTTCCTTTTAGAACTCCTTTGTGGTTTTTATCAACGCACGGATATAATTATTATTAACTAAATCTTTTTGTTCTTGAACCTCGGATTTCGACGATGCGACGCCCTTCCGCGACGCGACGATCGCCTCCTTCCGCGGCGATCAAATCCGCGAAGAACCCGCGTGTGATGACTTGACGAGGTAGGGGTTTTATTTGAATGTTGTATACTCCGTGAATGTTTCCATTCAAAGTGAAGAAACCGGATAATAAGAACAATTTTAATTCATTAAAATTGTTTTTGGTTATGTATTCATGTGTTGAATAATTCTCCCATTGTTATTATCTAACGCGGAGGGTGCGGGCCAAACGAACACGGCCCGACAACCATCCACATATTGTTTATTGATGTGTGGATCGATGGGCGACGAAAAATGTGACGCAAGGGCGATTTGATCATTCCGCAGTGAAGAACAGATCCCAGGAGGAACAGCGGCGCAGACGAGAAGGAAAACGGACCACCGGAGCAACTCCGGTGGCCCCGCAGAAGCTACCGGCGGCGGGGGTCGCCGGCGCGGCTGAAGCCGCGGTGGCGGCGGCCAACGGACCCGCAGCCACATGGGTCCGGATCGCACACACAGGACGCGGCGACATGCCGCGTCCGCTTGTCCAGCGCGGCCCCTCGAGGGCCGCGACTTCCTCAACCCGCGGGGCCGGAGCCCCGCGGCTGCGGCACTCGGCCGCTCGGCCGAGCTGAGCCAGGCCGGTCCGACCGGCCGGGCAGCGCCCGGGCTGGACCAGACCGAGTCTAGCTGGGTCGGACCGGGTCGGGTTGACCCGGTTCGGCCGACCCAGGGGGGGTCGGGCAGGGTCGGCCTGGGCCCAGACCCCCCGTCTTCGGACCGTTTTTGGTCTTTTGGCAGTAACTTCAGCGACGGGCCTCTGAACAACGCGTTGTCAGCGGTAACGTGATCCTTGGATCGAGACGGTCGTTTCGGTATATCGCACTCAAGGTTTTGGATTACTTTGGGTTCGGCCGGGTTGGTTCGGATACGAAACCAAGCGGGCCCTCGGAGCGGAAACACTTATATCTTAAGTTCCGGACGTCCGATTGACGTGCCTTCGACTTTGATGGATTCCTCTAAGTGAGACGTATCTTTTGGCTTACTACGCTTGAGGTTTGGATGCCGTTGGAGTGCAGTCAGGTTGGTTCACTCACGAAACCAATCGGGCCCCAGGAACGAAAAATCCAATAACTCACAGACCAGGCGTCTGATTGACGCGCCGTCTGTCTCGTTGCGTTCCTGTTGACGATACGGAACTTTTGGCATCCTCCGCCCGAGTTTTGGATGTAGTTGGGTTATAGCCGGGTTGGATTGTACCTGAAATCCAATCGGGCCCCTGGAACGGAAAAAGTTAATATCTTTCAGACAGGACGTCCGTTGGACGAACCGTCAGCGGCGTTGTTGATCTCGTCGAGAAACGGTCCCTATGAGTATACCCAATGAGAGTTCGGGGTACAGTTGAGATACGGTCAGGTTGGTTCACTTACGACACCAACCGGGCCCCTGGGACGAAAAGGCTAATAACTCACAGATGAGGTGTCCGATTGACGCGCCGTCTGTTGCGTTGAGACCCCTATGACGAGGCGGTACATTGAGATACTTCTTCGTGGGACTTTGAGATACTTGGAGTATTGACTTGTAGCTCGTAGATCAGACCCTCCCAGAGACTAGCGTATGGAGTACAGAGACCGTGTAGCCGGCAGAGACCAGAAGACTGCTTGTCCAATTCGATTCGGAGTGACTTTCGTAGCCCAGTGGGGTGCACTACTTTGTGAGGTCGCAGACCCACAGCGGAGGAGCACTACTATGTGAGGTGGCATACCCGCGGTAGTCGACAGGAGGAGTACCTCTGTAGGCTATGAGGGGGGAGCACTACTGTGTTTGGGTGGCAGACCCCGGCGGGAAGCACTACTGTGTGAGGTGGCAGGCCCGCGGTACTCGACAGGAGGAGTACCTCAGCAGTCTTAGGATAATGAGTGGCACCGCGGAGTCGTGACAGGATCACTGTACACTCCAGAGACGGATCTCTTCAATAGTTTCATTTTCGATAATGAAAATCCTGGTTGAGCTGAGACTTTTGACCTTTGTGTTTACCTCATGTTTGAGATGGGTCACTTGATAACTTAGGTATATGTATGGGCATATACCTGGGTAGTGGTTATCCGTTGATTTCACAATCCTTGTGTTTCCTCATGATTGAGATGGGTTACTTGATAACATTGGTATATGTACGGGAATATATCTAATTAGAGGTTATCTGTTGAGATCTTCTTGTGGTTATCCTTGTTGGTTTAGTGAGACCATGAGGGTCTCGGGGTCCCTACTGAGTATCGTTATACTCACCCCTGCATGGGCTATGCCTGCACCTCATTGTGTTGGTTGCAGATGACGGGCAGTGCGGACGGAGGCCGAGTGTTCGAGGACTGGTCGGTTCCCAGAGGTGGACTACACGACGAGTCAGTACCCAGAGGTGGACTACACGATGATTCAGTACCTGGAGGTGGACTACACGACGTGACGAATCACAGAGGAGGTTGACGGATGAGGGCGTGGAGGAGGCTATCTGTACCTACCCTTCAGGTAGGACCCGTGGTGGACGACCAGGATTTGTGCTATCTGTACCTACCCATCAGGTAGGATCCGAGGAGGACGACCGAGGAGATGCTTCCTTCTTCCAGCTTTTTGTCTTTTTGCTGTTGTACCCTGTTCAGTTGTAGTCGTACTTTCTTTTGTGTTTGTATTCTGGCCCATTTACTTTTCATCATTTCTTTTGTACTTAGTGTTTTGCTTCCGCTTGTACTCTATGGTGCTTTTTTTATTTTATAAAGGAAATTCCTTCCCAGTTATCGGGATTTTACACCTTTGGTGCTAGTCGCCATCCCCTGGCCTATGGAAGGCGGGCTTGGGGTAGTCATGGCCCGGGCCCCGAGGACGGGTCGTGACATACTTATTTATTAGTATTAACTCCAAAAGACCATATTTTGTGAAACTACAGTAATTTATGAAGAGATTCTCCCTATAGTGTGGTTTGAGACACCACAGTATAGCCTCCTAATACTTTCCTTCATGACGATGGATTTTAGTAGAAACCCACTTGGTTAGATTCTTTCTGGAATAGACCCTAGATCTATGGAATAGCCTCTATTCTATGGATTTATCGAAGCATAATCACTTTAGACTATTTGGTATCCCACTCCTCTATAGCATGTTATTGTGGGTAATGGTGTGGAGCCACATGATTTTGTTATAAAGGTCACCAAACTGTTTAT
The DNA here is from genome assembly GCA_963277665.1 of Viscum album. Lineage (NCBI taxonomy): Eukaryota > Viridiplantae > Streptophyta > Magnoliopsida > Santalales > Viscaceae > Viscum > Viscum album. The sequence continues at coordinate 1,571,971,271 of OY728122.1, forward strand.
AAAACTTTTTCAATATTCTAAATCCCACTATCCTTCACCAAATAAGGATAAACTCATAAACAATTACTTTAATAAGGTAAATTGGTATTTTATTAATGAAATAGATTTTAATGGTGTTACAATTCTCCTTGTTTAACACATATCATCCTCAAGAAGTATCTCCAATTTTATTTCTCTAAAAACCTTACAAAAAAAACAATTCATAAACAAACCCACAACCCACTTTTCATCAAATAACCATTTTATTCAAATATTAATGGATTTAATTCATTAAAAAATTATATATTTCATCAAAAAGAATAATTTTGATATAAATACAATGTACATTCAAAGGTTTTTTACAACATGATGGTTATGTTTCTGGGTTTTTATAAGAACTAATCCATTTTTATACTTTTAAGACCTCTTCCCATTTTAAATCCACCACATAAAAAATCAATCTTAAAACATTCTATTCACTCATCATAAAATATTCCTTGAAAATAAATTCTCCAAACCCAATATTTTATAAAATACATTTCTTAGTATTTCCAAACTTTACTCAAATAACTCAATAACCCATTTTTTGAGCCCTACTTTGTTTTTTACAATGTATTTTAAATCATAACTTAATGGATTAACGTTAACAAAACTAATAGCATTAAAGGGACCACCCAAACATTGAAATAAAAATGAAATTGTTCTATAAATAATCCATATAGAGAAAAAGAAGAAGATGATCATGACTTAAACTATATGAGGTGTAATTTCCTACAACGCAAGGAACATTAGGAACGCCAAAATTCCTAACCCATATAAGGGATCACAGAGGGTTCTTTCTAGGAGTCTACCCACAACACAATGTATACCCCTCCATAAAATAACCCTAGTATCCATCCTTACACATTAATAAAATTCGTCATATATATATATATATATATATATATATATATATATTCTAACACTATATAAAAAATAGGATCAGACTTCTTTTGGACACAGAACCTGACCTTATTTTCCATAAGTCCAAAAGGGAATTACTAGTCCCTATAGGATGGAATCTAGTGCTTTTTCATCTTAGGAATCCCTTTGGTAATTATTTAAAATAAAATATAGATAAAATAATTCATAATAATTAAACACAAAATACAAAATATATAAACATGCCAAGAGGTCATAACCAACTAGGTTGATCTATCCCATTTGTATATAGGGAAACAACATCCCCACAAAGTAATATATTTCTAAGTAGAATAGATACAAAACTAACCAAAAAAGAACAACCAAAAACCAACTCATACTGAGACCGACACTACTTTGTGAAACCTCTAGTTTCACTCCTCAACAAAACTCACCCCTCATCAGCTTTGATTAGAGAAGATGAATCCATCCATAAATCTCAAACTTATGATATAATGGAAAGAGCTAAAATTCCTAGTAGATCACCAGAACCTACCGAGTCTATGAAATATAATTCATAATAAAACTAATCAATTCAATTTTCTAAATAAAATAAAAAATAATATTTCCACTATAGAAAATGTAAAACTAAAAAAAATATATTAAAAATTCAAAAAAAATTCCATAACCTCATTTCATATGTTTTGAAAATAAATCCACTAAGAAATCCATTTTGAAACCAAACACAGTATTAACATTTATCAGAACTACCCATTTTGTTAAATTATATGAAAATGGTCCCCTTAAATCAAATTTCTGGTTGAAGTCTCATCAAACCTAACACATCCCTTTTCAAATCAATATTAATCTACCACTAAAGATTCCTTAAATTCAAAATAGGTTCTCCAACATCTTTAAAAAAATCATTTTTTGAAATAATATCTCAACACACACACAAGGTTTGTGAATAAAAATTATAAACCATATAACACAACAAATGTTTCAAATTAAACAAGGTAAGGGGACTCAAAAATGAAATAATGAGAAATGATACTAACAAGCACTCAATAAAAATCCCCCTTAATCAATAACCCAAAAAAGTGTTGTGGATCTACCCGAGGATTTGTGACATGTGAAATATCATTCATTATAAGAGTATTCCAACCCATAAACCAGCGACTAGAATTACTTAATGTTCAAACCAAAATTAATCCAACTATCCAACACAATATTCATTGGAATGATAGCACCCACCTTTCCCTATGTACCAAGAATAACTAATTGGCCAAAAATGGCATGTAAGACGACTAGCATAATAAGTTATATCTTCCTCTTAGTACCCAGTTTCCCATGACCCAAAAGGAAGTGCGGTGTAGGAAACTATAATCTAAGATTGACACAAAAATCATAACCATAGAAACCCTCACCCATAACACTAAAAAATTAATATCCCATTACATAACATGAACCCACAACATAAACACAAACAATCCAAAGAAAGGGGAGATCAAAAATCTCATAGTTATAAAACAATCACAGGAGGGGTAATCTAGGGGTTTATCTCACCAGCACCATTTAAAATCCAATGTTCCAATCAATCTTTTAACAACAAAACATGGATATAGACCCTATGAAATTGGCTACAATCCTTTTTTTCATTTTTTTAAAAACCACTTTTTAGAAAAGTGGGAACTATATGGAAAGATCTGCCTCACCATCCACATATACCCATGATAAGAAACACACAACCAACCTTTTAAAATCATAATTCAAATTCGAAAAAAATATGAAATCAACCAATGTCCATGAAATAGTCTCACGTTTAATCCTTGATCCATGAGTCTACTTACATCATGACCCCTACACATCCAAGGTAGCCACAAACCATGAGCACTCGCATCATTGGGTCACTTCACTAGATTTCTTCCATTATTTGAGTCGGTAAACCACCTTCTTCATCACCATTATCCATCAATGCCAGAGCTGATAAGTGGAAAAATCAAAAAACAAAAGTAGAAAGCTTCCACCTCTAGACCTCATCGTCGACATTCACCATCTTTGTCTTCATGTTTTCTTTGAGAACTTCAATTTCATTTCCATAAAAGAATCATAACAAACATAATTAACTTATGAACCAACATCGATGAGTCATTCTTCCTCCTGTAGTCTAACACCACCCAACCACACCCCCCAAAACCTCTTGGAAGACCCAAATACCAAACCGACTGGGAAGGGAGAATAGGACCAGGGGATTAGAGAAGGGTTGAGAGGATGTGAGTTTTTGTGGGGGTCGAAAACCATAAAAACGACTTCAATGAAACGATCCATAAACATTGATTAGAGTGAGAGAGAAAAACCAATGCCCAAAAAGAAATATAAATATAGAAGGATACAATAAGAAGAGGAGACACTAAGCCCTTTAATATTTCTTAAAATTCCATAGAAAACATTTGTGTGTTTCAATGAAACCACACACTTCACTAAAGAATTTCAAAGCTACCATTTTATAAGGGTATTTATATTTGAAATCCAAAATAGGGCCAAATAAAACTATTTACCATTAAAAAACATTAAATTATCCATCATTGAATTTTGACATGGGGAAATCACACACATATTTCAAATTCACCGTTTGAAATCCATTAAGGAACCCCTTAATAAAATGACTTGAGTTAAACAACTCACTTAAAAAATAAATTCCCCGTTTAAAAAATCTTCTTCACTCTTTCAAAACCAAAATAAGTTTAAAAAACAATGCACAACATGAAATCCATTTTAAAATCTAGACATACATTTCAAAAACCCTTAATATAATAAAATGTTCCGTTTCAAACATGAAAGGATTGAATTTAAAAAATAACATTTGAGAATTCTCAAAAACCAATGAAATTGTTTGAAATCACCAAAGGGATACCACATATATTTATCATTTCTTAAAAAAAACATTTTAAATCACAATCCCACTATGAATTCCAAAATGAAACAATTTCAAAGACACCCGACATCAAAAGATGAGAATCAAGATGATATTCATCATAACATGTTTCCATCAATGGTGAACACAATCCAGGGAATAAAAAAGGATATAATAACCCTAGACAGAAAAAACCACAACACATGATCCTCCAGGAACCTTTAAATATTCCATAACAGATCTAGGGTTCATGGGGGAATCTATAAACAAAAGAAAAGACATGGAGAAGGAATATTGACATAAAAGGTTGAATAAATACCTCAATCCCTCTATTATAAAACCAAATAGAGGGAAATTATGAAATGGAGATTTATTTTGGTGCTCCTTTAAGGATCCCAAGGGGTGTCCGATGTGAATATGGAAAAATTTGGGTGATAACCTCTTAAATTTGCAAGGGATATTTTGGGAAATACCAAAAAATGTAAACACACAGACATGTCACCTGATTTAGATGCATGGTTTTCCAAACTATCAAGTGTAAAATACCTATGCAAAGTACCCATCACATTGTTTTTCTTTGATCCCACATTGTATATAAAAACCATGGATCACACCTCAGACACACATCAATACCCAGACATCTTTTGGGTAGCACCACACAGTTTAAAAAAGGTGAGAAATACATGAAAATTTAATCTATTAAAATTAAATACCCAACCAAATGGGAACCACATAGTTATTAATCACAATACATTCCAATTTTACTCCTCTAAAAATTCATCCAAAAACATAGATATTAGTACATAACCAACCTAAACTCAAATTTTATCAAGACTATGTACACAATTAAATATAAAAAATAGTGGTGTGTGGGGTGTCACAAACTCTAAAACATAACACATTATTCCCCATATAGTCTCATTAAAAAAATAAGATGAATGGAGATCAAACAATCAATAATAGAAACCCAAAAAATCAACAATCGACAACCTAAAATGATCAAAGTCATCAATGGTGATGTTATAAACTCCTCCAATCATAACATGATTAAGAAACTCAAAACAATGATACCTAGAATGGTCTCCCCTCCCTTTATAGTTACTCTAAAATTGTCTCCCCACCATTTAGAGTTACTCTAAATTGGTATACTTAGATAAAACAACTGATTTATGCATCCTCCAAAACCTCAGAAACCATATGTGAAACAGTCTATCGAACCATACCCACCAAAAAACCCTACTAAATTAGGAACAACCATAATAATACATAAAATAATGTCAAGAGTTCTCACCTTGGGTCATGATACACATAGATATCCTTGTATCAAAACATGAATCCCCTTTATGCAGTGCATCGTAATAGCCACAACCAATCACAAACTAGTATATCGTACGCATTTGGTAAAATGCACCCCATATTACCCGATTGTACACCCAAAGAATTTCAAATTTCCAAAAAAATGGGAACCTGAAAGGATCCAAAAAATAGTGGTAACAACCCAAACTCAAGAATAAGGTTCTCCAAAACAAAAAAGGCTATATAAATGTAACTCACATCCAACGAAAAAATAAACACCCAAGAGGGAGAGAGGGGGGGAAGAATCCCAAAAATAAAACAAGTAATCCCACCAAAAACATTCAAGTTGGCCATAAGATAGTCCTTAAATCAAACCACCCACGTGATTCCAAAAAGAATAACTGAAGCTCCCAAAACAAAAATCACAACCACTAAATGAAACATCCTCAAAACAAACAAACAATCAACAAAGGATCAAACACTATAAATCATCAAAAAAATCTTGCATAGAAAACTCAAGAAGATGACACATATTTACAAAATTGGGAAAAACTCTACAATACTTGATACATGATGAATTAGAGTCCTCTAGATCTAGAATAATGTGGGATATTTAATATTCCAAGATGAAAGGAACTTTTCAACAATATCTAGCTCATTCTCTTTTGAATCATGACATTTCAGCTTATCCTTTCATCCACCACACTTCCACTTTAGGTCTGATGGAACTAACTCATCACCCACCACAAGTTACCTACACTATCTAGATTTTAATGAAATTTTTTCATTGAACTAATCCTAAGATGATATAAGAATAGACACCAAATATACATAAACCAAACTTGTGGAAAATTCCACCTCTAAAGAAACAATCTTTCTCTGATTCACTGGTGGCCATATTTTGGATAAAATATAACCAAATTCAAAAGGTGTTTTTCATACTCTTCTATAGATTAGTAACCCAAATGTACGATCAAAATCTCAGTAAATTTCTCTATTTTCTGAAACTCAGGAAAGAACCAATCAAAAATGAAATCCTAAAATGATTCAAAGACTCACCTTCCCACAAAATAGGTGGTTCCATTGATACCAACCAAAATCGGCTAAAACCAATAAGAAAGATCTAAAATCATCTCTTCCAAGAAAATACAGGGGTCCCAATAGAATTAAGTTTCACCAAAGTCTATTTTAACCACATCATATCTTTCATGAAAATTTGATTACTATTGATATAAGGTGGATTCAAATCCTAGATGTCCATGGATAAATCCAAAATCAAGGATGGTTCCACGTCCACCACTCCATTAGTGTCTCAGTGGGAATAATAAATTGATAAACATTCTAGACCATCCAAAAGGATTACAAAAAAAATTACATTAAAAAATCAATTCATTCCTAAAAAAACCCAAATATTACACCTCATGGTATTAATGAAAGACACACCAATAATCATACAATCAATGAACAGGAAAATCACAAAAATGGACTTTTCTTTGAAAAAATCCATTTTCTTCAGGGAATTTTAAAATCACACCCATCCATGGTGAATACTGGAAAACAAATACAAACCAATATTAAAAAGAAAAAAACCTTGGTTTAACCCACCCTAATTCCATAAACAAGTAAAACCATTGAAAACACTATTAAAAAACTCTATTTATATTTGAAAAACAAGAGCCTCAAGAAAACTCATCAAAACCCATTTCCATTTTTGAAAACGAAATACTTTAGTGAAGCATACATTTTTTAAAACATTTTATAAAACCATGTTTGAAAAATGAAATTTCATAAAAGACCATCATTTTCCAAATATAAGGTTTTAAAACCAACGTAAATAAGGATCTATAAAAGAATTCAAGGAAATTTCACAAGATCCACATCCACAAAGGGAATCAACACACTCCCCAATCCACCACTAGAAATTTAAAATAAAATTTGGATAAAAACATAATTTATGGGGGTCAAAAAAGATAATTGGGGAAGAAATAGTTTTAAGTGTTATTTTCCTACATGGGTTAGAAAATTCTGTGAAAACCGTTAATCACACTCTACTAAGGAGGTAGACTTGACTACATTGGAACTACATGGTTTCTCAATACATATGAGTTAACTATGTATCCCACGTTCTGTTCCCTTTCCACCACAAAATCGAAGAGTGAACTCTAATATAATTTACCTAATTAAGGGTATCAAAACAAGAATTCACATCAAAATCAGTTAAACAAACTCAAATTCACAATTTAAAACCCAAATTCCCATGACAGATTGAGGCTTGGGATGAGAGATAGCTAAATAGACTCTCCCCACCATTACATATTAAGATGATACAACCATAATCTCAATTATCCCGAGAGATGTTAAATAAAAAGGGATAAAAATAACTCAGTCTTCTTACTAATAAAACAATAGGCCCCTAACACCATTTTTTAATGAACGAGATCATTTTTTCCTTGAAACATGTACCTAACCCAATTTTCCATAAGGATCGAAGGTCATTCCTGAACCCCAATGGATAAAAACGAGTTCCAATGCATCGCTAAAGTTAATTTGTGAATGATTTGGTCAGAAATAAATTTAAATTAAAATGTAATAGTAAATAAAAAAATAAAAAATAGATAATTATATGATCTTGTCATAACCAAACCGGACGATCCTACCCATTTTAATATATAAAAATAGCATCCATGAACAGAATGATAAATCTAGTTATAATATATATAAAACTAATCAAAAAATGAGTAACCACAAACCAACTCAAGAAGACCCCGGATCAACTCCATGCAACATCCGGGTTTTCACCACCACCCATCTCACCCCAAATCATCTATAAAAACAAAACTAAATCCAACTGGGAAACTTGAATCTTAAATATATATCTGTGGGAAAAAATTCACAGTAGGTCACCACAACCCACTAAATCTATGTAATATGTTTCATAATGAAATTCATAATTTATAGTTTGAAAATGGACAATAAAATCACCGTTTCATATATAACTTTTGGAAAACCAAAAAACTCTATAATTAACATTAAAAATAATTTTATTTTTTTATAAAATCAAACAAATATGTTTTAAAAATAGAATCTGGAAAAAGAAATATTGAAAAAAAAACATCATTAACATTTCTCAAAACAGAACATTTGTTTTATTTAGATGAAAGAATACTCCTTTAATCCATTTACCTACTGAATCCACCATAAACTCAAAATAACCATTTTGAAAAATCATTAAAGAAATCACACTGGATTCTTTAAATTCAGATCATTATTTGCAACATCTTTGAAAAAAATCCAATGGAAAAAACCCAACACACCCACATGGGTCAGATATTACAAGAAGGAACCATATATCAAATGGCATATATCAAAGTATAAAAGGGAAGGTTCCACAACAATTAAAGTAGTTAGAATGGTATAAACAATCAATAGATCAAACTCCCATCGATCAATAACCAACCAGGAAACCAAATTTTTTATGGGATCAACCATGGGAATAATAACAATTAAAGAATCTAAATGAATTATATTAGACCGACCTATAATCTAGATACTCACAGGCACTAAAGAGAAATCCAAATTTCATCTAATTATCCCACACAAACCTCATTGTGATGAAATTCCACACATATCCCTCTCTGGATTGAATTATTGGTGGTACACTAGGGGTGTCTTTACCAACTAGTGTAAAAATTATATCTTCCACAAATAAATATTTCTCCCATTACCAAAAATAAGTGAGAATATAAATATAAAATACAATCCTAACATATAAGGGACAAACATAGCTAACCTAACCCCTAACAACCAATAATGAATATCCTCTTACATAACATATGTCCATGACATAAACAAGAACATTCCCACACAATGGTACAAAAAACATTTCATCAATATAAATAAAACACACACAATGTGTAAGAAATCAAGGCGAAATAAAGGGGTTTCATTTACCACAACCTTTTAAAATCAAAATTTACAACTGTGTATTGAATAGAAAAACATGGAATTGGATGCCAATACCTTCAAATTTTCTAAAACACAACTTCAAAAAATTTAGAGGGTCACTAAAACATATCACTTATCTAAAACATTTCATTGAAACCCTCCAATAAATGTATTCCTACTTAAAAACCAAAACAACACTAAAGCCCATACATTTCTATAAAACAGTTTTAGATGACCCATCAATTTATTTTCATATAGAGAAATCCACACAAACATTTTAAATTATCCATTTGAAATACATTAAGGAAACCATTTATAAAAAATTTTGTTCAAAAAAACTCACTTCAAAACAAAATTCCCCTTTTAAAATAACGTTTTCCTTATTTGAAAACCAAAACTGAGTTAATACCTTATACACAACATTAAAACCATTTAAAAAATCCATACAAGAATTTCATAAACGTTTAACATGTTAAAAAATTTCATTTCGTGCATGAAAACATGTAATTTTTAAAGAAGCTGCCTTATGTTAAGCTGAAAACACAAAGAATGTTGAGTTAATAATTTTCCTTATGACTTTTACTTTCATTTAGGTTTTGGAAATCACAAACACATTTTCTAAATGAAATTTATCTTTCTCTAAGAATGGTTTTGACTTTACCTATTGTTTCCAATTCCATAACTAATTTTTTCCTAACAAAACCTTACCATATTTTCCTTAAACCAAAAATTGGATCCTTATATAAACATGAAACCATATAGTTCATTAGAATATTATTTATTTATAATTGAGAATATGATTTATTTGGAATTCAAAATCCAATTTCTAAAGAATTGATAATATGATTTCAATGGAATTGGGAATCCGATTTCTCTGGAATTTAGAATCATATTTCTCTATTATCTAGAATCCAATTTCATCAGAAATTAGACTCCAATTATCTCAGAAATCAGACTCCGATTCTCTCAGAAATCGTACTATGATTCTCTCAGAAATCAGTATCTGATTCTCCTAGAAATTATACTCTAATTCTCTTAGAAATAAAACATTGATTCTCATTGAAATCAAACTCTAGTTTTCATAAAATCATACTATAATTATGAGTTTTCATAGAATCTAATTTTCAAAATTTTTATACTCCAAATTAAACTATCTTAAGAATGAAATTAATTTATTTTTCTATAGTTAACATATTTTCGTAATGTAGAGTTTCATTTTACCAGATCCTAAATGTGAAAGTGTTTTGAAAGCATGGTAATGTTTCTCATAGTTTATTATTCAAAATGATGTTGTCTAATCTTTTTCAAATTAACCATAGTATGAATTCCACGTGTATAGGTCCCTTTGTAATTTGAGATAAATATGACCATTTGATGAGGAATTTGACCATTGCATTTCATTCCTATAAAAACTGGACTTTTGTATTCATTTACAACATTCACATTACAATGTTCATGTGGATCTCCTAGACATTATGATACTCTATGAGAGATCCTCTCGATCTAAATTATGATAATGATAGGAATAACTTTTTCACCTATGAACAACTTGTTCAAAAAGCCTAGTGCAAATCTGATTTTTGTTGTTATCAATCTATGGCTTCCAAGGATATGAATACAAAGGTACTAATTAGATTTGAGATTGGGGACTTGTGGGGATAGTAAGATTGATACTTACCTCATATCGAGGGCTCACCCTAGTGTGGGTAAGACAGACATTATTGAAAGTATATTTCTTGTCACCTTTATATAATGTTGTGGGATACCATTCTCTTAGGGTTAAAATATTTCTTATACTTTTCTGGTTTTATAAATGTTTTATTTCCACTACATTTTGTTAGTGTTCAGAAGTGTTACTTTCTTTAACATTATTATTCTTGTATAATCTGATATTGATAATATTTAATACACTTTAAGTTAGAATCATTCTATAAGTAAACTTGTTTATGATTCTTTATCAGATCCTATTAATGTTAGTTTCTTTAATATGAACAAAAGGGTGTTTGTTAATTCAACTTGTTTATATTTCTTAAACATAGATTTTATTATGGATAAAAATGAAATTTTTTAGACCTAAAATTCAACCCCACTCCTCCACCCCCCTTTGTAATTGAGCAATATACATATTCATTTCGATCCTACAATTGGTATCAGAGTCTCATAAATACTTATACATGCATATAAGTTTATGTGCTCAACTTTTCTTACTTAACATTACATGATCAAGTTTTTCTTAATGATTTTCTTTATAAAATCATTTATTATTATCTATTTCTAAAACCCCATTTTGTGTAAACGAATTTTTTTAAGAATGACAAGAATGGGAAACGGATCAATAGACAACCTAAATCTTACAAGATCCCCCAATTTTTGATGGAAATGACATTAAATACTAGTAAGATTGGATAAATAATTTTATTATAAAAATCAGTGTGGATAATTTTATTATGCTAACTAGAGACTAAAATATTTCTGATAAAGAAATCAAACAATTCACCAATCAAGAAAAACATGAGTATCAGCTAAACTTTATGGTACGTAATACTTTATTATGTTCTATCACTTGGAATATCTATAACCATATTTCATTATGTTAGGATACTAATAGCATGTAGAATAAATAAGAAGCTACAAATTTTGTGCATCCATGGTTACTGAAATATGAAGATATTTTCTTATAAAAAAATACCATGGTTTTATGTTTCCTTATGGAGAACCAAAATGAAAATTTCAAAAAAGGTTTATCACTGTCTTCAATAGCCTTTAGTTTATGGGTGATAAAGGACTTGATGATGAGATTCTTGTGGATAAGTTAATAGATATTATGCACAATGATTGGTAATTTAATATTACAATGATTGATGAGAATATGAATGTTTCAAACATCACTCTTGATGAGTTATTCGGGACTATTTTATAGCATGAAACTAGAAAGAAGAGAGATGCATAGAACAATAAGAAAAATAACATTTGTGGTATTGTTGAATTCACTAATACATCAAATAATTTGGAAACCAAGACTCCTGAAAGAGTTATTATATCAATATCCAAGAAAACTACTATTATATCTGAATCAAGTGATAGTGATCAATCAAATAATGAACTAGAAAATATTTATCTAAGGATGAAAAAGGCTATAGAAAGAAATAATTCAAATATAGATATAACAAGAAATATAGAAAGGATAAGAAAAAAATATAAAATGACTCACTGTGAGTGAGAGAAAGCTAGATAATTCAAACCATATTTTCCAAAGCTTCATAAGAAAGAAATAAAGGATATACATTATGAATGGATTAAGAATTACTAATAGTCTAAATAAATGAATGTTCTAAAAGGTAATTATTCTTGTTGTGGTATTGTTGGAGACTTGTTTTATGAATATTTAGATATTGAATCTTCTAGACAGAATAATATTAGTATTATATCTAGAATTTCTACTGAAAATCAATGTTTCATGGCTAGGGTAAAAACTACATAATCTTTAACCAATATTTCTATAAGTTCTAATTATCCTAATGAAGAATATTATGAATCCTTGGATCAATAATCTTCCTCATCATATAATAATACTTTAACTTCATTTGAATAAGTATCTAGGTTTTCTAAGTTACTAGAGAATTAAAATAGTGAGATTATTAACACATGTTGATGGAAATTATAGAATCTCTATTTTAACAAAATAAGTATCATATATTTCAAAATATATTGATCAGAAAACTCTTGATTTTGAAGAATTTTTGAAAAACCATAAGGATGTAAATTTTGAAAACGATAAAATTTCTACGGATCTTGAAAAAGATATTTCTAAGAAAAATGTTTTGGGGAAAAACTAAAATTCTATGACTAATAGATATGAGGATAATATTTTAGACATTATAATAAAGTATAAAATATTTTTGTTAAAGAAAATTTAAAAAAACTTTAATTATGGAAAGTAAGGTTTTGATAAAGTTTACAGAAAATTTTTCCTCTGAGGAATTGTTCTGGATTTTTTTATTCTCAATCAAAACCATTTTTTAGTCACAACTATTTTGTACCCCAAAGTGCTATTCTATTCATTAAGTTTCAATGTGGTGTACATTGGGAGAAAATTTTTTCTATGAATAAAACTCAATCCTTTGGTTTTCATAAATCCTATATTTTTAACCAAATATGGATATCTATGAATTTATTATATAACATTTTAATATCCAATAATGTTTAGATTATGATTTTTTAATTGTTTTATTTTCAGTAAAAAAATGAAGTGACAATAACAATACATGGTACATGGATAGTGGATGTTCCTCGCACATGACTAGTAACAAAAACCTCTTTGAAAAGATTATTAAGATTATAGGAGGAAATGTAACTTTTGAAGGTAATGCACAAAGATAAATTGTTCGTATAGGTAATATTGTTCTTCTTGGAACAGCATAAATTTCAAATGTTTTATTTGTTAATGGTCTTAATAATAACTTTATAATCATAATCAAATTATGTTACGAAGGTTTCCTTGTGAATTTTAGGAATGATAAATTCCTAGTACACAATTCCAAGGAAGATATTATTCTCTGTGTATATAGGCATGAGAATGTTAATACACTAAACATAGATGAAATTTGGAGCCATGACTTACCTTGCCTTACAATGGAAGTCAATATTTATTATTTAATAGAATACTACGATACCATAATATTATATGCCTATGAAAACTCTCAAGGATGTGACTTGTTAAGGATCTACTAGATCAAAGATTTGATTTTTCAAAAGTATGTGATCCTTGCTAATATGGATGGAAATATATGTCAAACTTTAAATCAATTAGTGATGTATCAACATATGATGCATTACAACTGGTGCATATGGATCTTTTTTTTCCAACACAAACTGGATATATTAGAGATAGATACTATGTATTTGTATTAGTTGATGATTATAATAAATTTACATGGGTCTATTTTCTAGCAATGAAATATAAATCCTTTTCGTAGTTTAAATCCTTTTAATCCAATGTTAAAAATGATAAAACCCTTCCATTTTTAACTATTCACAGAGATCATTGGGTATAATTTGAAAATTCTGATTTTAAAACCTTTTGTAGTAAGAAAGGAATTATTCATAACTTCTGAACTCCATGAAATCCTCAATAAAATGGTGTTTTTGAAAGAAGAAATTGTATTCTTCAAGAGATTACAAGAAACATGTTGGGTGAATTCCCTATTTCTAAAATCTTTTTGGTATAAGCTGTTAGTAATTATTAATAAACTATAAATGATGTTTTTATCTGAAATTTTCTTAATAAAACACCTTTCAGTAATGAATTCGTCGAAAACCTAAAGTTTCTTTCGCAAAGTATTCATCTTGAATACTAATTATAACAGACATACATTTGAACCCAAATCCGATGATGGTATTTTCTTAATTTATTCCACTAATTCTAAGTATTATTGAGTTTTTAAAAACAATTCATGTACAATTATCGAAATAGTACATTTTATGTTTGATAAACCTAATTCTTTTTCTTTTAAACAACCATATCCTATATGTTCAGATGTGTTTTCAAAAATTTCTTATCAACCATTGATAGAAGATTCTACTAATTTGGAAAATACTCTAGAAAATGTTTCTGAAATATTTACCCCTAAATATTCTTTACCTTATGTTGAATAATAGGTTTTACAAGAACTCAAATCAGTTGTTTTCTTCAAAATCATCCTAATAAAAGTATCATTGGTGATTTAAATCAACTTGTAAGGGAAATAAGTTATTGAAATAATCAAGTAGATAATATAACATTTATATTAAAATTAGAACCTAAAAGTATTGATGAAACATTAGGTGATAATGATTAGATTAAAGTTGTATAGGATGAAATGAATGAATTAGAAAGGAACTAAGTCTGTATCATGGTTGAAAGACCTAAAGAAACTTCTGTATTTCGAGTAAAGTGGGTTTTCAGAAATAAATATGATGAAAATAGAATCACTATAATAAATAATGCAAGAGTAGTTGCTAAATTAAATAATCAGCAAAAAGGAATAGACTATTTTATAAACTACACTCCAGTAGTGAGACACGAATCTGTTCGTATTCTAAAAGCCTTTATAGCATTTTTTAATTTAAGAAATTGTCAAATCGATGTGAAGTTTATTTCCCTAATTAATATTTTCATGCGGAATTTCCTATTGAATTAATTACTGCTTTTGAAAATAGAAAACTTCTTGAACATGTTTACAAACTTATGAGTTCTTTATATGGACTCAAACAAGCCGTTAGAGCCTGGTATGACAGACTTACCAGATTTTTTTTACAAAACAATGATGTTAAAGTAACATTTAATCTAAAACATTTTATAAATAAAAATTATAAAAATGATTTTATTGTTCATATATGTGTTGATGACATTATATTTAGATCAACTCAGCAATCCATAACTGATTCACTTGGGAATCTCATGAAATCTGAGTTTGAAATGAGTATGATTGGGGAGTTACCATCTTTTCATAGTCATCATATTTCTCAACAACCAGAAGGAGAATATATATCTCAACATATGTATATTTAATAGCTTATTATGACTTATGGATATGGAAAATATTATTTTATAAGTTCTCAAATCGATACCTCAATCACTCTTGATCGTGATGAAGCTAGAAAACCAGTAGATCAAACATCTTTGAGATGTGTGATATGAAGTCTATTATATATTAAGGATATTCATCTAGAAATAATGTTTTTAGTATGCTTACATGAAAGATATCAACTTAATAGAAAATAATACAATATAAAATCATTGAAAATATTTTTTCTCTATTTAAAAGAAACCATGGATTTATGGCTTTTCTATTCTACTATAAATGATTTTATTTTAAAAAATATTTCCGGATGTTGAATTTTGTGGTTGTATAATGGATATGAAAAGTGCATCTAGAACCGGTCATTTTGTAGTAGATTCAATAATTTATTGGAAATGAAAGAAACAACACTTATAAAAACATTCCACTACTGAAGCTGAAAATGTAGCAGCTGGAAATTGTCATGCTCAAGTGTTCTAGATGCAATAGAAACACACAGAATATGTAATTATTTTTACCAAAATATGGATAATTTATGATAATACTATTTCCATTGAACTAATAAGAAACAATGTGCATCACTATCATTCATATTACTAAGATATAAGTAATCTATTACTTAGGGGTCACACACTTAAAGAAGATATAATACTTCAATTTATTAGAATGAAAGATCCACTTGTTGTCATATTTAAAAAAAACTTTTATCGTATGATAGATTTGAATATATTAAACAAATGTTAAGAATGATAACTGTATGTTATTCTTCCATATAAATTTTATTTGAAACCTATGTCCTAACATTAATATACTCATTTTTATAGGTAGAGTACATATGTTTATTATTTAATATTTCCTTTCCTAAATTTTTTTTCTCAGAACATAATTTTTTTTGGAACTTAAATTTTTTTATAGACGATAACAAGTCTTCATTATCCATAAAATATAAGAGGAAACATATCAATACTAACAATTACCTCTGATTAATCTGGAATGTACATTTTATTGCAAATATCATCATAATTCCATTTTTGTTTATTTTTATCTCAATCTTGTTTTATGAAATTATTATAAGACTCAATTTCTGTAAATCCAATTTTTGGATTTTAAACATTAAAATATCAGAACCCATAAATATTTTCACAACATCAATTCAAGATGTCAACTAAATAAAAATTCAGTCAATTAGAAGATATATTCAACAAGATATATTATTTAAAAGATCATAAAACTCGATGTCGAGTTCAATAAATTTAATATCAGCTATGATGATCATATAAGGTCATGAAAATAAATAATAAAGTGGTCAAATAGACTCATAGATGATCTTAAATTTATTTAAAACTTCTATGACATAGTCAAGAATTATTTTGATAAATATGAGTGATATATGAATAATATCAAAACAATATTTTTAGAGAAACTTAAAGTAGATCAATCTTGTTTCCAATAGGAAGACAAAGATCTGAATGAGAAACCGAACTTTGTTGCTCCTAATATAAAATGGGAAAGGGAAATCAGGGAAGAGTTGGCTCAAAAAGTCAAACTCTGGGAAGAATTTATCAAGTATCAAGGTAAAATAGTTATGTCCTAGGAATATATAATCAAATGTATTGAAATAAAAAAATTATGATTTGGAAGAGTTCTTCAAGAAGTTTCATGATCATCACGAATAATTGGAGAAGATGATGGCCACTTTGAAAAAGTTGATACCGAAGGAGAAAAAGATGGTTGAATAATTTTTTCCTCGTTTGATCTTTTGCTATAATTTTATTTGTGAAATATTTTTTAACTTAATGAAATATTTTTTTTCATTGTATGGTTTCATCTTGTATGTTTCCTAACCATTATGATACAATTTTTTCCCTCCATAATGTTTGGAAAATCACAATGGGGGGTATTACTTAAAGAATAAATTCTGGATTAATGGGGAGTTATTTCTTTAAGAATTATATGAATATGATCCTTATGTATTTTATAACATAAGGGGGAGTTAATCGTATTCATCATGAGTCATAAAAAATGGGAGATATGTATTTCTTTTAATGTTCAAAAATGAAAACCATATTCTTTATATTCTATTATGGAAGGTTTTTTGTGCTTTACAAAAGGGGCAGAATTTTGATTCAATAAGTATCCTTATGAATGTTCCTTTCCTTCATGTTTTGGTAATATCAAGTGAATTTTATTAAGGAAAATTATCCTTCTCTAAGAAACATTTTCATAAGGAAAATATTCTTTCTCTAAGAATTGTTTTGAAATTTCCTATAATTTCCAATGCCTTACCTAATGATTTGATAATTAAACCTTACCATATTTTACCTAAGACGAAAATCATATCATTATCTAAACTCAAAAAATTACAGTTCCTTATAATCTAATTTCTCTAGGATTGAGAATTCGATTTCTATGGAATTCAGAGTCTGATTTCTCTAGAATTGAGAATCAGATTTCTTTGGAATTGATAATCCAATTTCTCTAGAATTCAAAATCTGATTTATCTAGAATTATGAATCCAATTTCATCATATATTAGACTATGATTATCTTAGAAATCATTTTATGACTCTCTCATAAATCAGACTCTGATTCTCTATGAAATCAGACTCAGATTCTCTGGAAAATCAAACTCTGATTCTCTCAGAAATCAGAATATGATATTCATATAAAAAAAACTCCAATTTTTTGTTTTCATAGAATCTTATAGTAAATATTTTTAGACTATGAATTACACATTCATAATAATATGATTAAATTATTTTGTTACAATTATCATGTTTTCTTTATTGTAGAGTTCTGTTTTATCAGATCCTAAACGTGATAAAGATTCTTAAGCATGGTAATGTTTCTCATAAATTGTTATTCAAAATGAAATCATCCAATCAATTTAAAATTAAACATTGTATGAATGTCACATTTATAAGTACCTCTAAAATTTAAGTGAAATATGACCATTAGAAGAGGAATTAGACCATTGGATTTCATACAAATAAATACCCAGACCTTTGTATTCATTTACAACATTCGTGTTAAAAGATTCATATTGAACTTCTATACGTGATGATACTCTATGAGAGCTCTACTCAATCTACCTTATGTGAACGCTGTGAACAACTAGTTCAGCTGTGAACAACCTGTTTAGTTATGAACAACTTTTTCAAATTACATAGTGTGAATTCTATTTTTTCTGTTATCAATCGAGGGATTCTGAGGATAGTAAGATAGAGGTATTGATCACCTTAGATATCGAGGGCTTGTTGGGATAGTAAGATTTCTACTGA
This sequence comes from Viscum album, assembly GCA_963277665.1. Taxonomy (NCBI): domain Eukaryota; kingdom Viridiplantae; phylum Streptophyta; class Magnoliopsida; order Santalales; family Viscaceae; genus Viscum; species Viscum album. The sequence goes on from OY728122.1 coordinate 1,571,990,145, forward strand.
TCGTTTTATCAAGGGATTACCCTGGCATGGGTAACATAGACTTTCTTGAAAGTATAAATCAAGGTACCATTATCTGAGGTTTTTTTAGACCCTTCTTTTTGGGTTAAAATATTTCTTATACTTGTCCAATTTTTTTACACCATTTATTTCCACTGAATTTTGTTAAATTTAGGAATTGTTACTTTCTTACATTTTATTATTCCTATATACTCTGATATAGATAAGATTCTTATATGATTTAAGGTGGAATCTTTCCTTATGTAAATATGTCTATGTTTCTTTATTGGATCCATATTATCAGATCCTATGAAAGTTAGTTTCATTATAATGAAATAAATGGTGTTTGTTAATTCATGTTGTTTAACTTTTCTAAACTTAAGATTTATACAAATGAAAATTTTTAAATCTATAATTAACCCCCACTATAATTGATAAATCTACATTTTCATTTACATACTACAAAGAAATGGATTCAAATCACATAGGAGATATCAAATACATTTATTCATTCATAAAAATTAATCTAGAAATCACAATCACACTTTTAATACGAAAATTAAAAAATTATATTGAAACAACTACCTTAAGAAATGAGAATCAATATACAATACTTCAGAATGCACCACATTCAACAGTGACCACACCCAAAGGAATAAAAATGGAATCTTACAAACATAAACACATATAAATATAACATTAGATCTACTAGGTACTTCTAAATATTCCACAAGATATATCAGGTTCATGGGAGAATCCCAAACCAATAGAAAAGTGAAGGATAATGAAGAAAGAGACAAAATGAGGATGAAATACCTCAAAACCTCTTATAAAACACCAATTAAAGGGTAAGGTTCAAGGGATGGAAGACGCTAAAGCTAGTCAAACCCTCCCAAGGGTTATTCCCCATGTATTGGTATAAATGGTTGTGAAAACCCTAAAATATAATGGGGGTATTTTGGAAAATACCGAAATATTGAAGACCTAGATTTGTAGAATAGTTTAGCTGCACGATTGTCCAGATCATCGGATGGCCACTACCTAGGGCAAGAACCCCTTACAAGGTTTTTCATAGTTTCCACATCATTGGTAAAAACAGTTCACCTCATCTCAAAGACACCCTAAACCCGATATGGATTATAGATATATCATTATGGATTGAAGACCACTATAAAACCCATGAAAAAAATTCTCTAATAAAATAACAAAATCAACCATATAATAATCTCATGGTTTGTAATAACCATGTTGGAAAACAGTGATCCTCCCAGAAAGCCTCCAAAAACATGAATTTTCTGCTGGTGGCCAACTAAAACTCAAAACCTCCCAAGGCAACATATAATAATGAAACATTGACAACTCTATGACATGTAGGGTTTGACACAAAAAAAATAATACTCAGTTTATCTAATTATTTCCATATAAATATATATAAAACATTATAGAATAACATATATATCATAAAATTAGGAATCTATCCTAAATAGATAGTTAATATAAGGAATTTAATTAAAGAGATAATATGCAGCACAAAACTGGTTTATATACACGACATCTACACCATTGTGCCTACTCATAATGCATTAATTCAAAAAAATCATGTACCAACACCATGTGCATAAATAATGATGAATTTAATTAATGGAAATACCAAAAAACAATCTAACACCACATCTTGAACCATTGGGTCTAAACTGAAGTGTTTCATGCCTCCCCATATGTCATAGGTTACCAACTACCAGTGAGGGTCCAAGTCCATCCGTGGGGATACTACACACTTTTTATCATTTCATATTGAAATTAAAAATGAATAAAATGAAAATAAACAATAAATAATAAATAATTGGTGTAATATTTTTGAAATATAAGATTCTGTACATGCCAGAAAAATAAATGGGCTTTCAATGTGGTAATCCAAAATAGAGTAATAAATTTAGATTAATAAATAAGAAAATCCAGTGCCCTCCAAAATCCATCACGGTCCACTACCATCTGCATACACCTCTACATAGTTTTATATAATGGGTACCTTTCCCTTTTATGGATCGCTAGTCCAAAAATATATTGGTACATCAAAATCCCCAAGTAGGGTGTGATTATTAGACTCAGTAAGACACATCCAATGAATTCTAAACCTAATGATCTTAAGTATAAAAATTGAATTACATAATAACACTAAATTTTTATTGAAAATAAAACAAGAAATAAAAAAAACTGAACGATTATGTGCTAACCAAGCAGCTACAAATCATCAGCAATTATTACTTCAGCACCATGTCAGAACAACAATTGAATATCACTGTTGTAATGAAACTATGTGTAATACTATTTACTCAAAAATTCATGTTAACAAGATAACCAGCATCCTCTAGTCATCATGTCTGCCATGATTTCCGCTATCCTCTAGTTATGAACTAGGATAGCTTGAGGGAATGATACTAAGAAAAGGAAAGGATACCATGTGTACATCCTCAACATGGTCTCCATGGATACCTCATACACCACTCTATACTCAGGTCCCTCGTATCTATAAATGTAAGTCAATCACACTCCCTCTCTAGGTAATAAACAGGTCATAATGGTCCACCTATCTCTAGTAAAAATAAAAACCACCATGGTATGGTAACACGCATACAGGTTGAAGCATACAATGCAGGTATAGCATATCATCAAGTGTATACATTATCACACATCAAAAAAAGTGATCACAATAAAACATGGAAACAATATACTTTGGTATCCCTAATGTAATTAAATATCATAATGGGTGTCATGGGATACACACATAACCCAATGTGATCACAATCAAGGAAGGTATCAAATATTTGAACACATAAATCATAATATGGAAACACATGTAAATGATATCCCTAAAGGTAAGGAAATTCTTATAAAATCATTCAATGTTGATGATGAGGTTCATCAAGGCGCTATTACACAAAGTGTGTTCTCACACCAACTGAAACATAGTCTCACACTAAGGGGTCCTAGAACATGTTCTAATCTAACATGTTATGAATTCAAAGGAAAGGAAAAAAGAAAAAACCAATGGTTATAACCATTGTTTCCTGAGGTTTTCCTCCTTGAAAAAACCTCATGAACCTATAACTCTAGGGGATCCATTCCATAAGTAGGTGGATGATGTATGTAGGTGTACTAGAAACAACACCATGACACTAAATGACCACAATAGTGCATTGGCATATTGGAAGATGAACCACCGTGAATGAAAGAAAGAATTTTTAATGCATATGTGTGATTTTTGGAACCACCATTGGAACACCCCAAGCTTCCATGGTATGCTTCTCATTGAATAATACAATAGCGTGTGTTGTACACAACTTTGAGTTCTAACACACCAAAACCAATCAAACTAGCCGTTATTAATAGTAATACCCACTTTCTGAAAATTTTAAATTTTATCTTGAAAAATGGACTTCATTTTTGGATTTGGAATATCAAGATTATCTTAGTGTGAATTTTTGGTATTTTTTTGAAAACTTTCAATTTTTGATGAATAGTGAAAAACACTGAGTTATAGTATAAATCAGAATTTTTATTTAAATAATTATTAATTTTATTTAAATTTTATTTAGGTAAAAATAGATACATAATACATATATAAGTTAAACATAATTCATTGGATTCAGTTTATAATACTTTTAGATATATAAAAAGTTTATTGAACTTTTTACCATCTTTCACCCACCTCCTAAGAGCATTTGCAAATTTATATAAAACATAAATTTACCACTTCTGTGAGTTGAATTTAAAAACACTGAGAGAAATGGTTGATATTATTAAGTAAAATTTGGTTCAATAATATGAAAATAATTTTTGGTGAACAAAAACCTTTTATTTTTATTTACCACGGTTAATATTAAATAGGTTAATTAAGGGTTAAAAAGGGATTATTATTACCCTAAAACATGTCCTAATTCTATTTAATAAGTGTAACTCAACAAGAACCAATCTTAGGAATTAAATATGATCCTTTAGGTCCACTTGGATTAGATTAGTAAATTTATTATTATTTAATTCAAAGAAGAGTTAAAAGTGTTAAATTCAAAGTTCCATAACTAAAACATTTTTAATATAGGGATACAAATAAGATAAATTTGAATATAAATATTCATTAGAAATATAAAAATATTTCCTACATAATGGTATTTTATTAGTATTTTTTAAACATTATATAATTAAATTTATTTTTGACACATTGATGATGCAATAATTACCGTATTAATGAAAGATTAAAATAATTGATATTTTAAATATCCAAGTAAATGTAATTGGAGTATTTTTATTAATTACACGAATTTTATAGGTTAATAGAACATATTTTGGTTGGTTAGATGAATTTTTTTCTAACTAATAATGCTGTTATGAATATAGAAAAAACAAAAAACCAAATTGTGTCAAAATTGACATAAAAGAGTTTTTAAAATAAATATTATATTATTAATTGATATTATATTCCTAAAAATCTAAGGTTCGGCCAAAAGACTTATGAAATGATATTTGTGTCATTAATTAACCACTTAGGTTCTCTTGGAAGTATATAGTAAGTTGATTAATCCTATAATATAAAAATACAAAGAGACCTGGTAAATGACAAACTATTTAACTAAGAGTTAAATCTAAAAGATAAGGTTAATATAGTGACCCAAACCTATCTAAAACCTATTGTTTGAGTGGTTTTATTCCCATCCCCACTTTGGACTTTAAATAATTCATTTTTTATCCATTATAAAAGGAAAATTACTTTATTATAAAATAATATTTCTATATTTTCCTATGGTACCCCTCACCCCTCTTATAAAAGGGAACTCCCCCCTTAAATTTAATTCACACCATCAAAGCCATTTTTATCGGACAAAATCTGCCCAAATACCCTCTAAACTATCATACCTTCATCCAAGATGCCTTCCTTTAGTCATAAATCTATCCAAAGTGATATTTTTATCAAATCAAAAGGAGTAACCCAAAGAATAGGTAAATATTGCATCACCACTTTCAAGTTTTTTTCTTCTTCCACTTCCACTTTATTTTTTGTTTCCATTATAAAATAATAACTACAATATATTCTATATAATATGATGTTATTAAAAATATTTCACAACCATATACATTATTCTCTCCATCCTTTTAATGTCATTTCACCATACCTACGTACGTACGACTTACCTACTCCACGTCGTGGGGTAATTATTATTCAATACATTATTATTTGGATGGGTATAATAATGCTGTTAAATTTATGTAAATAATAAATATAACATGATAATGATTATTTATATATGATATACAATCCAAATATATAATATTATAATATCAAAATAATGATATTGTCGCTAGTGCGTATGTACGGATTACCATCTCCACAAACGCGATTAGATTCATTCCCCATCGTAATTCATTGAAGACTAATTTTCATTAGATGATTAAAAATAGTGTTTAAAGACTTAATATAATTCTGAATGTGAATAAGATACATCCAATCCATAACAAACATTACTTACATAACAAATCTTATAATGGAAAATGAATCAGTTAACACCCGAAACGACGATAATACTATGATATTATTAACAAATAAATGTTAAACGATCATATATGATATCATATTAATTTATATGATTATTATATAATTGAATAACAATTATTTCACCATTATAAATGATATTAACCTACCCTAAAACAAGGAAAATTACATGGTATGGGTTATTTTCATAATCTCTTTATTATTCGAGGTTATTTTTACGTAATTATCTACTGGGACCTCTTTATCATCTGCATCCTTGTTTTCTTAAAAATGTATTTCAAAACATTTTCAAAATTTACTAGACAATGGGACAAAGTAATTTATACCCTTTTTTTACTTTTTTATCATTTTTTTGAAAGGAATATTTTTGTCATTTTCCATATAATGTACTTTATAACCTTTTTCGACAAAACTAATGTAAGAATGTCTTTTTTAACTTATATGGTGGGTGAAACAATTTTATGCTTTTATAATATCATCAAATCTTCCCTTAAAATATTATAAGAATATTTCCAAATTAAATGTTTTCTTTTATAATTATATGAATTTTATAATATTTCCAAAAATAAATATATATTTCTCTAGAAAAGGATTTGATTTCCTCTATGACAACTTCTTTTGATGGATTGTAAGCTTATTTGAAGTTGATTTATTATGATACAAAACTTCTATATTGTATTGAAGGTTTTGTGATATGTTTGACTATGGATGTGTTATTTTTACACCATTCATGGTTTATGGATAATGTATTGATATTTTGTTTCCAATTTTAATACAAATGTCTATGGTATGATTAAACATTTTCATATGTGGAATGCATTGGAATTCGTAAGTGATAGGTGGAGCCTTATATAGCTCCTCGATGCATTGGTCGGTCCCATGTGACAAACAAGTTTCTTGTCACAAGGCCATGAAAAAATATTATTTGTAGTCTTGGAATATGGACATGACTATGTGGTTATGAAAGTATTTCATTATGCATTCCATCATTATGAAAGTGGCTGTTGATATTCCGTGTGATTATTCGACTAGTAGAATATCCATGTGAATAAGTAAGTGGAATTATTTTATTTTTATCTTTTCCATTTTAGGTTTAAGTTCATGTTTAAAATGCTTTGGTTTTATTCTTATACAATGCCTTAAATTTTTATTCTTATTTATGATAGTTTCCACTATATTTATATCCTTACTGAGCATCTAAGCCCACCACTTTCTATGTTTTATTTTTCCCAGGATGCGAAGAAGTATATTATGACTGACCGGCAGGGATAGTCTATGGGATCTCAGTGTTGTCTATGGATACAATTTTGTTTTAGTTTTCCATTTTATGATGTAATGTAAATCTTATTAATGTATCTAGTACTTAGATGGCTACTAAACTAATAGATCATTCGATACTTGGTCTTTTGTGATCATTCCAATGTTATGTAATAATGAACAGTCTCTAGGTAACTAGGGTCGGGGTTTCACAACCATGGAGCATGACTGATTTCTATGGCATGTAAAATACTAAAGGTCGACCTCCATGATGAATAACGGGGATCTAAAACATAGTAGTAAAATGGGGGATGCACTACTATGGTGTAAGTACTCATTCTATGGTGTGGTGTTTATTTTACAGTCCTTTAGAGCACTATGTCAGTGGAAAAATAGAGTGGGAAAGGAAATTTGGTGGTTTGGATCCACATTTGAGTTTTTATATGATCGTCAAAAATATTATGTGAAGACCCCTCTTCAATTCTAAAAGTAATCCATGAATTAATTCTCAAACTAATATGTAAAACCAATACCAACAAAGACCATTTCTAGCTACACTAGCTATCTGAAACTGATATAGAGAAGGCCTTATATCATGTTTTAAAGAACCACAACCTAGTCTCTTGAAACATCCCCTCCATAGTGAATGTTTCATCGCATCCACCACCATACATCATCACAACAGTGAAAACTAATTCCCTATAGTGTTTCCTCAGAATCAAAGTGTCATTACTACAAAACAGCCCTCTAACAGCGCTAGTATTTATTAGTGCCAGAAAAAAGTACTGATAAATGGAATCCTTATCTATACTAAAAAAAGTACTGATAATGGGATACATTATCAGCTCATTATTTTTAGCATTGAAAAAGGGTACCATTTAATAGTGCTTTATTTTTATTGCTGATAAAGATTACCATTTATCTATGCTGTATTTTTAGCACTCTCAATGGAATCCTTTATATGTACTTTTTTATCACTGATAATGGTCTAATTAAATAAAATGTAATAATTAAATAAATAAAAAATAAGAAATGTGTTTATTAAGAAAATATGAAAAATATATTTAATTAAATAATTATCGTTAAAAACGAATAAATTTGTTATACTATATGTAAATTATAAATACTAATAAGTAGTATTTATTAAATATATAAATATATGAAATATGTAAACTAATAAAATCAAAATTTAAAATAAGTTAATTGAGAAAAATATTAAACATTTTATTAATTATATATTTATTGATAATGTTAAAAAATAATATATATTAATTATATAGATATATATATATATGAATGTATATAAAATGGATTAATATATTATAAAATATTTATGCACTTTTACATAAAATAGTGATATATTTATTGAATATTGGTTTATAATTAATAATAAATATGTATAAAAATATTGGCAAATTGTATAGAGTAATGGATATATAATTGAATCTCATTTGATTTTTTAATTTTACATAGATCAAATGTGTGTTATATTTATTTCACATATACATAAGTAAAGCATTTTTATATATAGTGCACACACCCAAAACAAACCCATTTCTTCAATATTGTAAAAGTATACTTATTTTTAATTTATTCAATTTCAATCATTTTTAACATCCATGCACTTAAAATTATATAATCCTTAATAATGATAAAAATATATTTTTAAGAAAATAATTTTTTTTTATAAATACAGATTTACTATATTAATAAAAAAATTTATTTATATTTATAAAAAATAAAAAAAATTAGAAACTATTTATATAATTATAAATAAATAATTATGTATACTTAAAAAATTATTTAATTTATAATATATTTATTTAAATAATGAATATATTTAATATAATTATATTTATATATATATATTAAAAATATTTATTAATATAAATATATATAATGATATAAATTTTCTTTTTAAAAATATTTATATAATTATAAATAATTAATTATATATTTAACTAATTATAAAAGTATTATTAATATATTTTGATAAAGAATATATTTAGTATATTTAATTTTATTTTTATTTTTATTTATTAAATATGTATATATAGTTATATATAGTTATAATTATAATTTTAAATCATATATCAGTGCTTTAGTAATAAATGTTGTTAAAAGGATTATTTATCAGTGCTAAAAATATAGCACTGATAAAGATGAATTTTATCATGGATTTTTTAGCACTAATAAATCTCTATCTTTATCAATGCTAAAAAGTGTTGATAAAGATTCCTCTTTTTAGTGCTTATTACATAAGTGATGATAAAATGAATCTTTATATGTTCTTTTTTAGAAGCGCTAATAAAGGTGTTTGGATATTTTTTAAAAACCCTATCCAATGCAAAACTGTATTAATAACAGATGATTTCTACGAAATCCACCCACTATCAGTGCTCCCCTTTAGTGAATCGAATTACAAATCAGGGCTAAAATCAATGATAAATTCATGGATCAATAAAATCAAAGGCTCAAATTCAAGGTTATAATGATTCAAGGGTCAAAGAAATCCATTCCATGAATATATTTCCTTATATAGTTTATCTTGAATGTAATTAATTTTCTACTCTCTCTTGGTAACTCGGGGTGTAAAACATCAATTGTTCTAGCTATCGTTGAGGTTTTTTCGAAATTTTGAGTGTTGTGAGATATCCATTTTGAATATTTGTCTATGGTGATTTTTCAAATTGATTATAATAATTTTTAGAGTGTGAAACACCTATACTATGGGCCTTCCCAACTTCACTCCTAAACAATTTGAGCATCTCCTTCCTTCTCAATTGCAGTTTCAAATTAATACAGGGGATTTGTGAACTACTGTTTTTTATTTATGTAAAAGTGTGGATGAATAATGCCTAATTTTCATTGGATAAATAGTGGAATTAAACATATGGTATAAGATTCATCCCATTTTTTATCATCTATATAATTTTGTATGTATCAATTTACATTATGGTTGATCGGTAGCCTTTAAGACTACTTCCTATAATAATAAACTGACTAGTTATTTTAATATATGTGTAGCAGAGTCTTTAGATTAGGAGGAGTGTTTTATATATTTGTTAATTTTCTAATTCCAGTAATATTTCTGAGTGAAGTAAGGGTATTCCACTTTGAACATTTGACCTCACTAGAGTTTTCCCATCATAGTAGAGGCTCTTGTGTATGGGATAGATGTTACAAGGGTTGGTGTGTTTTTCTCCCTTGTTTTTGATATATCTTGTTGGTGTGTATTATTTATTTATGAAGACTTCTTTATGGAACTCCCTATAATCTCAAGGATGGGTTAATGTGCATTAGATGGGCTCCCCAGAATTCATCTTATGGGTAAATATGATGTTATGACCTCTCTAGAATCCTTGGTGTGGGTCTATGTGGTGATATGACATCCCAAGATTATTGAGCTATTTTAAAATAATTGACATACCGTTAATTTTAAATGAAATAATTTCTTAGGTTTGAACATAACTTTTTCTTAAAAAATAGAATGAATGTTATCAAAGTATATATATTAGGATTTATTTTTACGTATTCATCATTTTAGGTCTATATATATTGGTTCAACCCCTAGGAATCTTCAATTTCTATCCATGAAATAAATCATTATTTATTAAAAAAATTTATCAATACAAATTTATATCTTCTAGTTGGTTTAATGAGAGTTTATTTTTTTAATTATAATATCTGGATTTATTAATACTCTTTAATTTCCTATATTATATATTAATTTGAAGCAATAAAATTTAGAGTTTCCCTTATTAAAATTGTATATAAATATCACCTTTGATGATGAATATATTTATTTATTTATTTATTGTAAAACATTATTCATTATTAAACTCAATAGGATGGATAGGAATCGAAAATGGATTCATTCTAATAATTTTAAAAAAGAGTATAAAGATTGATATAAATAGTTCATCAAGTTTTAAAGTGATCATGCAAATGAACCTTGTCAAATCATCTGTCTGTGTTTACATTGTTGTTATTAAAGACAAACTAGTCTAGAAGAGTTGTATGAATAGTTCATCTGTCACATTAGAGATCATAGCAACAAATTTTTGGACTAAACAAGGGTGAAAAATGAATGTGTACACCAACTGCGATGATACTATAGTTTATCGAACATTTTATATGAAGGAATGTGTAAATGATGATAGAGATCACATAGATGAAATTATAATGGAAATTTAATATGACATTTTTTGTTTTTCCAAAGTTATTTGAGGAGTTAAATAGTTCTTCCATGAAACCATTGTATTCCATTTTTACAAAATACACAACATTTCTAGCTATATTGAAGTTATATAATTTGAACGCTAGAAGAAAATGGAGTGGCACCAACAATAAAAAACTACTTGGTCTACTAAATTATATACTACTAGAAAAAAATTCACAACCATTTAAATCATATGATGTGAAATAAATGTTCCATTTAATGGTAATTATCTCTAAAATATACATTCTTGTCCAAATTATTGCATATTGTTTCACAAGGACCATAAATCACTCATAAAATTCCCTAGGTGTGGAGAAGATCTATATAAGAAAAATGAATCAAGTCCATAAAAATTTGTAAGGTACATTCTCGTCATTCCATTGTTTATAAACCTATATGGATATTAGAAAAGCATGAGATAATTGACATGGGATTAAAATAAAAGAATTAAATGTGGAAACCAACATCATCAAGTATATTCTACTCAGTGGAGAAAAAATTATTATGAGTATCTTGAATTTAGAAATGAGCCAATAAATTTATGTCTTCTGTTATCTATATATAGAATAAATCCTTTTGGTGTTCAAAGTAGTACTCAAAGTACATGGGCCATCATGTTGGTAAATTATAATATTCCACCATGGTTATGAATGAAGATCAAATACATTTTTTGTCTCACATTAAATCTGGACTAAAGCAACCCAATAACGATATTGATGTCTATTTGGATCAATTGATCAAAGATCTTTAATTGATGTGGTATGTAGGTGTTGAAATGTATGATTCTTATATAAGTGAATAATTCACATTGAGACCCATGTCATATGGGATGATAAATTCCTTCCCTACTTATAGAAATTTATCAGGCTATAGAATTATAGGAATGTTGGGGTGTTCCATTTCTAAAAAACACAAAAACACAGTTCTGTTGAAACATTCCATAAAGACTGTGTTTTTAAGAAATCATAGATTTTTACCTCGACAACACAAATATTGATCATGTATAATAACATTCGATGGGAATATTGAAAAAGGTACAATACTGTCTTGAGTAATAGGCCATCAATTATACAATAAAGTAATATATATTGAAACACTTTCTGGTAAAACATTTTCAAAGTCCATATAAAATTAGTTTTTAAGATGATATTAATTTTCTTTGATTTACCATATTTGAATTTTTTTAAATCAAACATTGTTGAGATCTCATTCATGTAGAAATTAATTTATTTCATATTGTTATTGGCATGTTACTAAATGTTCATGGAAAAACAAAATATGTCATCAAGGCTAGGTTGTACTTGATTGAATTGGGGATAATGGAAGAGTTGACATTTGTGAAGGGTATATGGAGGGATTTTTTTCCTCCATTACCTAACACTATATACAGATAGGAAAAATTACAATTTTTTCTTTTCCTTAACAGTGTAAAAGTTTGATAGGTGTATTTGTCAAACATCAAAAAATTTGTCACTATAAATAATTTTATGTTAGAAGAACTAAAATATCTGGATTATCATGTTTTGATGCAATATTTAATACATGTTTATTTTTATTACAGTCTACCAAAAAATACGACATACATTAACCATACACTGATTCTTTTTCAATTCCATATGCAGTAAATTTATAGACCCGATGAAGTTTATCAACATGAATAAGGTGGTTTCACTCATATAATGTGTATTAGATATGTTCTTCCCCCCATCAATATTTCATATAATTTCCCAGAAGATGGATCACTTGGTTAGAGGGGTTCAACTATGTGGTCATGTGCATTACATATGGATGTACCCCATTGGACTCTATAGAGAAATTTTGAATGGGTGTGTTAATAATTGAAGTCTGAAAGAAGGTCTTATTTTAGAATGATATATTTTAAAAGAATATATTGAATTATCTTCCAATTACCTTTCATATGATGAAAAAATTGGTCTCCCATTGTCTGACAAAAAAACACCTTATGAGAAATGGTATTTCTAGAAGAGTTGTTGTTGCAATTAATTTGATAGAGTAAGAGAAAGTGCCCCATTAAATTTTATATAATAGTTAATATATTGATCCATTCATTGAATCCCACAATGAAATTCATATATATTTGAATATATCAAGGTCTAAAGGATGGATATCAAATACACAGAATCAATAGTTTATAGGATGGTTATGAGAAAAAATTTATAAGGTGTTATCTGAAAATCAAAATTCAATTGTTTAACAACTTCAATGGATATCCAAGGAAATTAATGAAAATTTTATATCTAATACTAGTTTTTTATTCAATGGATATATGTTCTATAGAAAAGAACATGATTACTTTTGTATGATGCAAAAAAAATTATACTTCTGGGTGAAGCGATACACATATCTAGTTCCAATGATTGAAAACCAATTTATGAAAATATGTCATATTTTGGAATTATAAAACATATATATGAGTTAGATTATAAAAAATTTCAATTGTCGGTTTTCTATTGAAAATGGATTGAAAATATCAGTGTTGATAAAGTTGATTAAATGGGCTTCATGAAGGTGAATTTTTCTATGGAAGGGGAAACATATGATCCCATTCATAATGGAATCACATTTTGTGAAAGTATTTTATGTCCTAAATCTAGAAAACAAGAATTGGTCGACTGTCATACTACTAACTAAAAAGATGCTGGGTGAGATAAAATTTCAATTGAGGATGACCCTTTCAAAGGAAGATCAAAATAAATTCATGTTAGTCACAATTTCCATAATGTTTTCTATGTTATAGTGGGTTACCATGAGGGGACTTGTATTATTGATATAGGAACAAAATCCCTAAAACCTTAAAAAATAAATATAGTTCAATGATAAGTTAATTTTTTAAATATACTATTTTTACCTCATAATATTATATGTTCTCTTCTAAATTAACATATTCTAAATTAAATATTTAATTACTCATGTAGATAATGTCTTCTGCAGATGATGTAGTTACTAATCCCATAGAATAAAAAATTATAATTAAGGAAACCCTTTGGAATGATGTAAAGGTAATGTTACGATATACAATATCTATTTTACTAAAACATTATATAATGGAATATTGATTTAATTTTAAAAATTACTTTAAGAGTTCATTTATTTTAAAATATTTATGTCCATTTTTCTTCCCTTTATATGAAGCGGAATGATGCTTTCCCTGATAAGTCGTAGAGTTAATCTTGATGTTTTTAAAATAAAACAATTTCTCATGTAATTAATGTGTTTTTTCAATTTTATGTTTAATTTATTTCATTTTTACGATTACTCTCATAATAATAGTTTTCCTATATTAGTGGATTATGTTGTTCGAGTTGGGCTGGAATATATATCTATCATGATTTTCTACACTAAAATATCTACAAAACTCTTCTCCCTAAAAACATTTTCACCTATATGTTGTTTTATTTATCACTTTCCATCATGTTCACTCCACTTATTTTTCTGGTAGAGAACTGAAGTTTCCTCCACTCAATTATAGAGGTAATATTTTTGTTTTCATAATAAATTCATTGTCCATAGAATTAATGTATTGTTTCATATTTATACTTAATTTATTTATTTTTTTTATTACTCAATAATTATGGTTTTCTTATATAGGTAGATTCTTTTGTTTGAGTTGGGGTGCTCTTCACATGAGCCTTAGCATAGTTTCTGAGGACTCTTCCAGTGCATCCACGAGACCAATGTTCAAATTCATGAAAAGGAATATTTCTGGGTTACTATAGCAGGCACTGTAGCATGCACTATAGTAGGTACTATAGAAGTTTTTGTTCGGTACAATAGCAGCAGAAACTATTCACCTTTGGGATACTGGTTTGGTCCTTGAGTATTTTAGGCCTTTCGGAAACCCATGCCATTAGGTCAGTGCGAAATTCGGGTTTGTGAGTCCATCGGGCCACCTGGAGACCACTTAGAATCCTCTAGGCCTTCAATCCACCTCAAGGCCTTTGGGCCACATATTGTGTAGATTCATACTAGGATGATTCTACAGGAAACCCACTCTATGTTCAAAGAAAGTCACATTCACTAGATCATATCTATCAGATTTGGAAGAATGATAGGGTATGGAATTTCCTTCGGTATCGGTCCTATATATCTCTACACTACATAGCTAGCTGAACTGCCATGTGAATGTGGAGAGATGATCATGATGTAGATTCTGGGGAGGAGTGGTTACACGTAATCATATTTTGGGTGGATTCCTCTATGTCCTTTGGGTCTTGTAATACCACTAATGCTTATTGTCCATTTAATGGTTTACCTTTAACCCTTAAAAGGGGGATTATCAAAAATGAATAAAAATTGAAGGCCTTAATTCCATTTATAAAGTATTTGGGTTTTTACATCCACCTATCGTGCCTTTTTTCACCAAAACATCCACAGACTTCTTCTCCATCAAAAAGCTTTCACCCTACCATGTTTAAATTTATCACTTTCCTTTAAGTTCCTCCACTACTCAATCATAGATGTAATAATGATGATTATATAACCAAATAATTTTCCATATAATTAAGATATTATTTTAAATTTATTTTTAATTTATTTCATTTTATTATTAGTCATATAATAATTTTTTTGTTATATTTGTGGAATAATTTTTCTAGTTGTGGTGGTTTGTTCGAAGATTCTCTTGTAGTGTTGGATGTTCGACAAAGAATGTAAATTTAAATCCTTATATCATTAAAATTTAGAATTTTTTTGAGACATTGGAATGTGTAGGAATCAGCAAAACCACAATCCGACACATATGTGACCAAGATGACTCTAAGTACTTCTTCCGATTTAAAATTGACATTATGCTTTGTAAAAAAATAAAATTGAAATTCTCAAAACTGAGATTACATTTTTATATTGTTTTTATACATTATTAAAATGATCAATATGTCATTTTTGACTTGTAGGTATCAGTTTGACCACAATATGATGCACGGTGTGACCAGTATGACTCTTTGTG
The DNA here is from genome assembly GCA_963277665.1 of Viscum album. NCBI lineage: Eukaryota > Viridiplantae > Streptophyta > Magnoliopsida > Santalales > Viscaceae > Viscum > Viscum album. The sequence continues at coordinate 1,572,006,132 of OY728122.1, forward strand.
CATCTTTATCTAAAATTAACATCAATTTTAGTAAATAGGACAATTGGCTTACTCAAAACCCAAAAAAAATCATTCATATTGTTTTTATACTTAAGTAAAATGAACCATAAGTCATTTGAGATGGGTTGGAATTAGTCACACCATAATCTAAGAGACGGTGTGACAGATATGACTCTAAGTGCATTATTTTATTTAAAATTGATTTCTATTTTTGTAAAAATGGGAAACTGAACAACTAAAAACCAAGAAAACACATTCATATAGTTTAAATACAATATGAATATTATTCATAATTAATTTTTTATGTGTATTAATTGGATTCACCTCCATCCAATACATGTTGTTCTTCATATGACTTAATGTTTATTAGGACTTTAAAATTTTTATTTTAGTTCAAAAGGTTTCACTCACTAAAAACTAAGAACACACACCCGGATTTTCTTTATAATTATCTAAATGGATTCATAAGTCATTTTGACATGTATGAATTGTACTTGCATCAAACTGTTACATAATATTATCAGTATGAGTCAAAGTCCATGTTTCAAATTTAAAATTAAATTTTAGTAAAAAAAACAAGCGGCATACTCAAAATAGATAAAACACATTTAGATGATTTTTATTCTCTTGTAAAATGATAAATAATACATCTCAGATGTTTATGAATCATCTTCACCTCAATATGATTCATAGTGTGACTAGTATGACTCTATGTGGGACTTTTTATTTAAAATTTAATTAAATTTTAGTAAAATGAAACACTAACATACTCAAAACTGAGAAAATAGATTCAGATTGTTTTTATACATTATTTAAATGCTACATGTGACATTAAGGATGTTTAATTATCATCCTCACTTAAATCTAATACACGATGTTCCCAGTATGACTCAAAGTCTCTATTATTAGTTTTAAAATTGAAATTTTAGTTCAAAAAGTGTCACTCACTTAAAATTGATCAAACACACTCATGAATTATTGATAATTTCGAAATTTAATTCATTTTTCATTTATGATGTGTGGGAATTAGTCTCAAGTAAAATTGACCAATGATGTGATCGGAATGTGTCAAGGTGCATGTTTCCAATTTAAAATGACATTCTTTTAAAAAAGACAACTAACATACTCAAAACAAATAAAACACATTAGAATTATTTTAATACTTTAGAAAAAAGATCCATAATCCATTTTATATTTTTAAGAATTATACAAACCTCAATCTGTCCCATGGTGTGACTGGTATGACTCAAGGTGTGTATTTTTATTTAACATTGACATCAATTATAGTAAAATAGATAACTAAGCTATTCAAAAGTGAGAAAATGCAATTAGATAGTTTTGATACTTTATGAAAATGATCCATATGTCTTTTTTGACATGTATGTATCATTCGTACCTTAATTCAATGAACTATGTACCTAGTATGACTCAAAGTGTCTGTTATTAGTTTAAAATTGACATTTTAGTTCAAAAAGTGTCACTCACTGAAAAATGATCAAACACGCCTAGATTTTCTTGATAATTGTTTAAAATGATTCATAATCCATTTTTGATGCGTAAGAATAATTTTCACATCAAACTGATACATGATGTGATTTTATTGAGTCAAAGGGCTTGTTTCTAGTTTAAAATGTTATTTTAGTAAAACATACAACACGCATACTCAAAACCAAACAAAAAGATTCATATTGTCTTGATGCATTAGGAACAATATCCACTTGTCATTTGAGACATGTTAGAAACAGTTTTACCTCAATCTGATGAATGGTGTGACTTGTATGACTCCAAGTGCATCATTTATTTTAAAATTGACTTCAATTTTAGTTACATTAACATTTTATGTTATTTCATTTATTTAAATTATTACTAACACAAGAATTTTTTATTATACCTGTGTATTCTTTTGCTCGATCAGGGGTGTTATTTTTACAATTCATTATTTGGGATTAGGATTAAAATAGAAAGTAACATTAGTGTTCATGAATATATGTAATACTTTGTGTTTATGTAATTGTAAAAATAAATGTTTGAAATGTCTATAATATAGTGTTTTTCTTGTATTTGTGTTGTAAATTTCATTTTATTTAAATTCTGTGTTAGTACTTTTTTAAATATAATGTATTTCTAGAGTTGTGGTGTGCTATTATAGCACATTGCACTAGTGTTTTATTATGATGTTTCCGCACAGTGCTATATGGCCCCTTATTATTGTTTTTAAAACCGCTAATAAACGACCCATTTATCAGCGCTTCTATAAGAACTGATAAATGTGACCTTTGGCGACTCAAAATAAAAGTACTAATAAATGTTATCTTTTATCAGTTCTTCTATATTCACTAATAAAGGAACAATTTATCCTCACTTTTTTTTCACCGATAATGGATCCCTTTATCAATGCTTTTTTAGCGCTGATAATAGATCATGGATTTTAATCTCTCTTAGGTAGTCAACGCATCTCTAGTACCGATTAAGTCCATTTCTATTGCATTTAAAGGCCTGGTTTGTTGTAGTGTTCCCCTATGGTTTATCCATATCCACCATGGTGTAATATTAACCTCTTTGTCAGGGTCTTATGTGTTATAGTATCGTACACCCTTTTTTGGTAGTAAACATTACCAATAGATCCATATTCAACGAAAAGTATCCCAAATACCTCAAGACATTATCCAATCATGATATCAACTCAAATAATGGATAGTAAAGGGTTTTTAATGAGGAAATTAATTTTAAGGAGTTGTAATATCTCCTATAAATATTCCTTATCCTTGAGAATTATCTATAGGGGTACTACTTGAACAACTCAAACCACTGATCTTGAATGTCTCCCTCTCTCTCTCAAGTCTCCTCCTTGGACTTTTCCTACTTCCAATGAATCTATACAAGTTGTATCATCTTACCTAGAATTTTTTTATTTACATAGTCAATAATACACACCATGAACTCATCATACAAATCATTGGGATATAAATAAACATCATCAGAGTCGATAACATGTGTGGGATCAACCATTTATCTGTAAAGTAGTGACATGTGATACACATCATTCATACCCCAATATCAACAAGAAAAATATAGATGTTACAACACTACCCCAATCATCTCAGTGATCCCAATGGTTCCATCAAAACAAGGAGAAGGTTTCCCATACTTAATTATATGTCATTCACCTAACTGAGAAGTCATTCTAGAAAAACATGTTCATCCACAATGAACACAAAAGGAATAAAACATTGGTTATCATATGATATATGTGTTCTATGACTGGTGATAAACTTATTTTGAAACAATTTCACTCTCTCTGATGTATCCTATACCATAAAACATCCCACAACCACTACCTCACCTCCCACGTGTTAATAGAGCGGTCAACACCATGGCCTGCCATAAAGATCCACATAAGATTCCATATGAATCGAATCTCAGAAACTATTGTTATACATAAACTCAACCAATGATATAGGATTATCCAAATATCCACATAATTCATGAATTCATTCTCAAATAATATCCTATAATATGCATATAGTATTCTCGGACTGTTTGTCTCTCTAAAGATGGTACTTTCTGATCAGTATCAAGTGAGTCCCTAAAGCCTTCTATATTCCATGAAAAAAACATGATGTAAAACAGGAATCTATATATGAAACAATTCTCCAGGATACCTCATTTAAGAGTATAATCTCAGGAATAGAAAACATTCCCATCTCATCCACTAAGTGAGTCTCTTTGGGATGTAAGAGGTGGGCTATCTTTATTAGAAAATTGATAATCACACAGACTAAAGCATGACTCCTCATGGTCCTGGGTAACCCCATCATAAATTCAATTGTGAAAATTTCCCACATCCACATGGGTATGGTATGTGTATAGAGAAACCCACAAGGATTTTGATTCTTATCCTTTACCCAAGGTAGGTAAGGAATTGAGATAAAAACCAAGAAATGTGTCTCTCCATCCTTGTCCATTAGAAATAATTCCTAAAATCAAGATGCATCTTTATTTATCATAAATGAAAACCCCATCAATAGGTATGGTAATATCTCATAAACTCTTATGTGGGGGAAGAATTGTATATAAATCTAAAATTTATCATGATCCCATCATCATCACTCAAGGAAAACCTAGGTATGACATCACCTCCAGCTAGTTGTTTCGTCCTCATAAAACACTATAGGTGTGACTCCTGACTAGTATTAACCTTTTCCATTAGTTAATAGGTCACAAAATAGGGTTAAAAAATCATAAAACATTGTAAATCTAAATAATCCATCCTCCAATTTACCAACAATCTCATCAAGTGTCCCTTATCCTCATATGTCCTCTCACCAAGCTCATGTTTAACCTATATCTTACAGATAAGAGAATCTACAATGAAGATCACCTTCCTAGCTGTATACACAAACCCAATTTCAATTGTAAGTAGTTACTAAAACAAGAACATTTGTCTCAGTATCAAGTCCCTATGTGTTAATATACAGAAAAAATATCTTCTGTTCTGTGTAGGAAAAAAATCTCTCATTGAAGAGATAGTCTTACCAGAACTTAAGAGTGTGAACTATAGTATCCATCTACAAGTCATGTGTAGGATAGTTTAACTAATTGGGACATAAATGATGATACACATAGGCTACTTATTTCTATTTATTCATCATCACCACTACCAACCAAATTCATGATACATCAAAGTACACTGAATAACCAATCTCATGCTCAAGGATTATCAGTGTTCGTGTTGTTTTCATCCATTGCTTTTTCTCATGGAATGCCTCTTCACGCTAGCCCAAAAAACCAAAACATTAACACCTTCTTCCTCAGTGTAATAATAGGTGTAGAGTAATGGGTTAAGTCCTATACAAAAAACTAATAATATACTTCTAATCTTTGAAATATCCTGATCTTTGACACATTATGTGGATGTTTCCATGACAAAATTGCTTAAAATTTCAATGGTTCCCTGGATATACCCATCTTAGAAACCATATAGGCAAAAAACCTCACATATCATTTCCATAAGTCACATGTAGACAGCATGACATAAATCCCTTTTTCCTGAAGCCTGCTCAAGACTACATTGATGTGTCTAGAATACTTCTCTAGGATGAGGTATTATAAGAGGTTTTTTTGGAGAAACACTATAATGATCAAGTCTAGATATGGATGAATTATCTTTTTCGTGAGGGATATGAACACTGATAGTGCATTAATCATCTTTAAAATAATCACGATGTACTCATTAAATACATACCTCCTCTAAAAATGTGTCTATGGGATTTCATCCTCTCTAACTCACAACTAATGAGATCCCAATAAATGATCAAACATGGAGAACCAACAGGCTCCCAATAATCAATAAAAAAGGTTTTAAATACTGGGAAAATGATATGGGTTATTTACAATTAACTAGTTCAACTTATGGTTATCAATGTGGAGACAAATACTACCATCTACCTTCTTGGAGAATAACACATATTCACCCCATGGTGAATTAATCAGACTGATAAATCCCTTATACTCCAAGTAATCATGGTTAACCTTGACCTCATTCATCTCGGTTGACTCCATATGATATGAGGTATTGAAATGGGTTACGCAACCAACATGGTCATTATATTATCTTAACATTCCAAACACTAAAATTCTCTATTAGGTCAATGATTCCAATAAATATTTCAACACATTCTTCAGTATCATGGGGAGATTCGGGGCCTTGGAAGGTAGAAGAATTTCAGGGTGAAGTTAGGGAATAATGGACCATATTTTTGACCTTCTATGCATATAACACACACTATGTCAGAGACTCCAAAAAGATTCACACTTTCTTTCTAAACCATTGATGAGGTGTAAGATAATTATCAAATGCTTTCTCATACACATCCTATGATATTGTAGAAATATCATCCCTTGGGGGAGTATTTTGACCTACATCCCAAGTAGTCTTATAAGACAATGTTGAGGTGAAATATTCTATAACATTATGTATGAAACCCAAAAACATTGTCATTAGGGTAGACAAAAATTATTCTATGTGATTATAAAATGTTCTCCAAGGATTCTACCAATATCCTAAGGTATACCACTCCTAGAAGTAACCCTGGTCTTCACCTATATACATTTTTCAAAGTCATCATATATGTAATAACTCAACAACATGCTCATTTAAACTAATTAATTAAAATAATGATATAACACAACATCATATCAACATAGAGATATCACACAAAGAGAAACTATCCAAAACAAATAACACAAATGATGGAATTTTATTTAGGAACTATTATACAGCCCAAAACAGGTATATATATGGCTTATTAACATACCTTCCTAGTCTTGATGCATGAATTCCCTTGAAATATTAAAAAACCCATATTATCATATTGTGAATCAACCAAGGGGAATCTAATCAACAGTAATAGAAAAATATAATTTTCCCTAGATTTTGGTACCTCAAATTTCTATTATACAGTGTTATCCAGGAACTATAATTGTTCCACTACCTATATCCCAAACGTTAGGGCTCATAAATACCCTATCCCATATCATGGAAAATATAGGATAAAATTTAGTGAATCAGATATTCTCATACCATTTTGTAACACCCCGACCCAAACTAAAGAGTCTGAACTGTGTGACTTCAAATTTACCTCCCTATATACAAGAGGCTAATTGTTAGCAGTGATGGTCCAATTCCATCTATGATGATACTATACACTTAGTATCATGAGTTTGAGGAGGTAAAAATTGATAAAAGTTTAATAAAAAATAAATAAATAATTAGATTATTTATGATGATATATAAGTTGTTATACATTTCATAAAAATAAACAGACACTCAAAGTTGTACTCAAAACCTATGTAATAAATGAAGATAAGTAAATAATAAATTGTGGGTTCCTCCAAAATATGTCCCAAAAAGCTACTACATTTGTGCTCCTCTACTCATCCTTCCACCACTTGGCCCTTTCAATTTTCTATATATCAATTCATGTAATAAACAAATACATTAAAATTTATGAGTATGGGGTGATTACAATACTCATTATGACACTACCAATGGGCCCTCAATCTAATTTGATCAAGTATAACAAGTGTATTCAATAATAATAGTAAATTCATAAGGAAAATAAAAAACATTGAATGAAAAATCATGCAGTCATGCACTAACCGATCCAGCACAAACCCTAGGTTGTACGTACTTTGTTTCTATGCTGGAATAATAATGGAATGCGTTTTCAGTAAAGAATCTAGTTATAGTATGAAATCCAAACATATTCATGTGAACATGATAGTTGTTTTCCTCTATCCATCAACAAGATCATTATTTTAAGAATCCTCTTGTTAGGAACTAGGCTTTATTGATGTACTAATACACAAAAAAAATCTAGCTACATCAACTACATCCTCAACACGGTCTCTATGGATACCTCATATCTCACCATGTGAGCAGGCCCCTCATCTCAATTTTCGCAGGTCAGGAACACTCCCCCTCTAATGGATAACCATGTAATGATCGTCCACCTCTCTTATATACTAATAACAACCACCTAGGCATGGAAGCACACATACAAGGTGAATCATAAAGTTCAGTAATAGAATATTATCATGAGTATACATAAGCACACATTATAGAATGTGATCACAATCAAACATGGAAACATGTGACCAGTGTATCAATCATGGAATAAAATATTACAATGGGTCTCACGTGATATACACAAACCCATAGGTGATCACAAAAAAGTGTGGAATAAAATATATATACACATGAATAATAAAATGGAAACACATATAAATGAGATCCCAATAGGTAAGAAACTTCCCACCAAAGGTGTTGACATCAATATAGAGTCTCGTTAATGGTGTGATTACCCAAGACATTTTCACAGAAAAACCATAACATCATAGCATTCCTAGGTTTCCTAGACAAAAATTCCAACCTGAAATGATACAGTTTCTAGAGTAGGGAAAGGAGATAAAATAATAACGGTATAACTATCTATTACCTCAAGTTTTTCATTGGGTGAAACTTCTATCTCTTAAAAATGTGGGTTCCTATATATTCTATGTAGGTGGTCATGGAATGGAGGTACTCTAGAAACCTAACCGTGGGGAAAGGATAACCACTACAATACAATGGTATACTGGAAGTCGAACCACCATGAGAATAAGGTATAAGATATAGTAAAGAGGTTTTATAGGAGGAATCACTATAGAACATGACAAATTATTGGATCATGTAATACATTAAAGGTTGACCTACATAGTTAATATAGGATAAATATGGCATGAAATGGGTTTTCTTCATCACTATTGTAGTCTAAGGTCAGGCCTATAGTGTGGAGTTTATTTTTTACCCATTAATATATCTATGTTGATGGATAAAAATAGAGAGGGAAAGGGTGTTTGGCGAGTTGGATTTGTTTTTGTGACCTCATCTTAACCATATAAATTTGAATTGATATAACTTAATAATTTTTAAATGCATTCCTTTAATAATCTCTAAAATTTACCTTTAAGAAAAATTCTCATAAATACTATTTTTGGTTGAACCAGCTACTATATGATGATGTTGAGAAGGCCCTATGGTGTGGTCTAACTAACCATGGTATAGCCTCTAAGAACATTCCCTGCACAAAAAGGATGTGATTCATCCACCACTATCCAACATCAACATGGAACAACATTATTTCATATATCATGGTGTTGGATCCACATCACCCCTATGGTGCAGTTGTATCAACCATGGCACTACAATCTCCAAGGTGGTGTGGTATTATACACTATTGTGTGGTACCACCAATTTTGGTAGTAAATATTACCAACACAACCATTTTCCTTTAATGATTTATCAATCCCATAGAAATTTACCCTAAGATGGTCTCATCTCAAAATATGTATAAAAAATATAAAGGAAAAAAATATTAGGTCTTTATACACAATTCCAACACTTAATAAATTCTCCAAGGTCTATTATTCATTTATGATTTTGAAACTGACATTGTTCCCATACATAAGTACCAACCATCCTAAATCATGTATATTACTAACCAAAATAAAGGAAATTAGAAATAAAATTTATTGAATCTTCGTTCTATGATACTATTTTTTAACCTCCTGACCCAATTTATTTAATTCCAAGCCGAATTGCCTCATTACCTCATGTTTTCCTCTCTATATTCAAGACATATTCAACTAGAATCAAGGGTCTAACTTAGTATTTGCTGAGATTATACTATCAGTATAATGCCACAACTAAAATAAAAAATCAATATCATAAAAATTCAGAGTTCCTGATGAAACTAAATACGGAATAAATTCCTTATAATGAAAAACACACTGAAAAATAATCTAAATTATGGGTAAATCTAGTAATAAATGTATTAATTGAAATCATGATTAATATACATCTATAAAATTCATCATCCTATAGATCCACTTTCTCAAATATCACCCATAGTTCCCTTTCCCTACGCTAGATCTCGGGTCATGAAATCTACAAGGGCACTGAAATTCCTGAGTAGGGTGTGATTACAAGACTTAGTTGGAGAACACAAATGACCCTTAACATCAGTATAAAAGATATAAAATAGAATTAAATGATAATAGAAAATATATAGACATAAAATCAGTATATCAAAAAAAGTTAAAACATATTCTTGGTCCTTAAAAAACTTTTATACCTTCTTCAGTAACAAGACAAAATTAACACACCTCCATCGGAATCATATAGTTAGAACATTAGTATCCAACCTGAGACAACCTACTCGAGTGGATATCCACCGACATGTGACATAATTAACAAGCTAGGATAGTCTATGTACCTTTTTACCCAATGTATAGAATATCCCTCTATAGTAGATAACACTAATAATGTAGGAAAATCTCACATTTTGAAAAAATAATAGCACATCCCTCTTGTATGGATTTCCCCAACTATTTGACATATCCCTTAGACTATATTAGCAATGTTAATTATCAAAATAGGGGTTAGAAAATTCCTCAAATGTTGATTTTCTGGAACATGTATCCAATTTCACATGTCGTCCATCTCCAGCCTAATCATGTGTCACATCACACATAATGACAGGGTAATCAAAAAATGTACCCTAAACAACAGAAGATAGAAAGAATATTATGACATTTTGGGGAATTAATTTCTTGGTAGTTACATTTTGGTTGTTTCCCCCTTTCTGTTTGGGGTGTTTTAGGTTGGATTTTTGAGCTTTCGGGGGGGGTGGGGGGGTCCAGGGGTCCACAGTTAAGATGCATGGCTTGTAAACCCGATGTGATCCCTAGGGGAAATCATGCACCCTATATAGTGGTGGAAATAATGGAATTAAAAATTTTTAAATAGTTAATGAAACCTTTAAAGATGAAATGTGTGATCTAGGGTTTTGATAACTGACATATGAAGGATCTATGTGTTGTTAAAGAAACAATGGGATTTAATCATTCTGCTTACCCAGGTTGGGTTATTTTGGTCTTTTATAATTATTTGTAATTCGGTTATTTCACCCAAATCCACAAGTATATTCTTACCCTAATGTAGAACCTCCCATTTGGTTCTCCTCTATTACCATTCTCCTCTATGGGGATTTTAAGGTGGTTCATTGGTAATTCATCCCCAGGTCCAGAGTTATGTGCTCATATTCTCTATTTCCTTCGGTTTATCTCATTTTATCAAACTAATATAATTGTAGTGTTCAATATTTTCCAATTATATTTTATAGGGTTGTTAGAGATTTTGGATTTCGGTTTGTAATGCTTGGGAACAATCACAAGAGCCCCTTCCCCATAGATTTCATCGAAGGCCACATGAATTCACCACTTGAGGTAGGTGTTTCAATTTAGTTATAATTTTATCAAGAGTTATATTTTTACATGAGTTTTATATATTCAAATATACCCAATATAATTTTGTTGTTGGTCATCTACGTGTGATTTGATAATTTTTCAACAAGTTTGTTTGGTTTTCAAGATAAAAATCATTGTAACATCATGTTAAAAAAATTCTATGATTTTAAATGGTATTTTATGAGTTTTATATGATTTATAAAATTCAAAGGTTGATTTTCAATATTGAAAAAAATTTGGTTTTAAAACAAAATAAGGTTTTCAAAGGGGGTTTCCCAAGGATTAAAAAAGTGGTATCCAAGTGTGAAATGGTATTTCATGTTTCAATGGATTGATATTTAATAAATTAAATGGTTTTTCATTATTTAGTATTGGGTTTTTTCATTATTTTTGATTGTGTTCAAGCTTTTTTTAGTTGCTTTCGAAATTGTTTTGAAAAAGGGTATTTTTAAATGTATATGGTATATATTAAAAGTGAAGGATCTGTTATCACTTCTAAAGCCGTAATGATTATTCCCCTGTTAAGACCCCATGTTGTTGCAGAAATTGTGTTATCTACATCATGGATACATTATTATTTGATATATGTTTTACACATGGATTGGGAATCTTATAAAGGGAAGTGAATGGGTTCATATGGATGTTATTGTGATGTTATCCATAGGGTATTTGTTATTTTCATGTGGTAAAGTTATTTTCTCATAACCCACCTCCATTATTATAAAATTGAGAGACTGAGGCTACTAAGTGGGATGTAGAGGTAAATTGTTTTGATATATAAATTTTTGCACCAGCTTGTCCCACTAGTTATATATAACAACTAGAATTGGGTTCATCACTGAAGAGACTGCTTAGAGTGATATGGTTGACTGATGTGTGACCATTAACATGTTTTAACAATGTCCACCGATACATTTTTGGTGTTATCCCATTGGTCCTTGTGGTTTTTCCTGATGTTATGTATCTATTTATTTCCATTATGTTGTACATTGGATTGTGTGTTTTTAATGGATGGTTGTACTCTTTGTATTTTTTCTTTTAGGTTTTTAGTTTAAATGTTGACTAGTTTTGTTCTATCTAGTAATTATAATTGTTTAAAACTTCATATGGTTTTATTTTTGTATTATATCCCTTGATTAATTTCCTATATTTGAGTTGGGAGTAGTGGATTTAAAAGTTAAATGGGAAGTTTATAATGAACTATTATGGATTCCATCCAACCTGACAGTCATCATGGCCTATCACAATCCTCGAAGGGAATTCTTAATCCTCAAAAGCCGATGAAATGAAAATGGGAATCACAGGGTCTCCATTGGGAATGGGTTTCTCGGAAAAAAATATATAAAATAGTGGAATAAATAAAACCATGTGACCAAATAAATGAACTTCATGCTAAATAGGTAATAAAAAACTAAAATGATCTATCCCATTTACAAATGCATGAACAAAATCCATAAATAGAGAGATATATTTAAGTAGGACATGTTTGGAACAAATATAACTAAAAAGAAATCTACTCAAAACTAACCATATTGAGTCGAGCCTGAAACCAACTCCATGAATCCTATGATTTCTCATCACCACCCCACACACCCTACTTCATCCCCGATGATCAATAAGTATCCAACTAAGAACCCATAACATAATATTTGTAACTGTGATATAAAAAAACCTACTAGGTCACCATAACTCACTAAAATAATAAAATTAATTTCATAAGGAAATAATTAAATTATAGATATAAAATAAAGATAGAAAGTAATATTTAAAAATATAAAATGCATGGAAATAAAAAAAATCCTAAAACACATTCATACATTTCACTTTTTCTTCCAAAATCAACACACACATTTTGAAAGAAAACTCACCGGCCTATTCCATTTCCAAAATCCACACATGCCCCTCTCATTAATCCAACAAAACTTACATGTTTTATTTAAATTAGGTATATTTAATTAAACATATGACCATCCAAATCCATATTTAAATAAAATATATTTTGAGTTGCATTTTAATTCACTATCATACTATCTATTAAAAATAAAAATAGGTTTTCACAATTATCTTTGAGAACATGTTTTCAATGTAAGAAACCCAACTCACATGGGTTAAAAACATGAATAATGAACCAAATACATATGTGATAAAGGAATATAAAAATGATACATATCCAAGACAGATTTTTTATAAAGGAAAGCTGGGGAAATGATACAGAAAACTACAAGATCAATCTCCCCTCAATCAAAAACTCGCGAATGAAAATAATGTTTTGTGGTCCTGCCCAAAGTCACTAACTTACCAAGAATAATACCATATCAGGGTGTAACCACCCAAACTAGCAACCATAATTTACTAAATCTTTAAAAAAATTCAGTTATATCACACAAACATTATTGTGATGACCCCCCCCCCCACCTTTTCCTTGTGTCTCATATAACTAGTGGGAAACTAGATGTGTCTAAACATTCTATAAGAGTAAGATATATATTCCAATTATTACCCAACATCCCATGTAAAATAAATAATATTAGGCATAGTTAAAGCCATCAAAGTCTACCACCAAATAATAACCATAACTACCCTCACCCTTAACACACAATGATGAAAACAAACACATAAATAACATTTACTCAAGGTATAACAATCACGTTCCAACATAACATTGGAAACAAGAATCACAAAGTGATAACAAAACCACACTAGGTGTAAGTAATAAAGTAGGAAAAAAGGTTTCCATACACATAAAAAATTTAAATCCAGTGATCCAAATCATCCTTTAATACCATGACATGGATTTAGATTTCCTTCACATAAACATTCAATAAAATAATTTCAAAAATCCATTTGGAAAATTATGCAAATCACTCAAACATTTAAAATAGTTTAATGTCAAACCTACACATGATCTCTCATATTATAAAATATAAAATAAGGAAAAATCATTAAATTACATCATGCCTATCATAAAACACCACTAAAAAATATTAATACGTCTAAATAAATCATCTATTTATTTTAAAATTATTGAAATAAAAACTTAAACAAGGGTATTTCTCATTGAAAACAAAAAACATTTCCCAAAGGCTTACCATTCCCCATTAAACCATGTAATACAAGACACCATGGAATTTCAAAAAGCGGTTAAAGAAAACACATAAATTTTGAATTACCATTTAAAATACATTAAAACACCCCTTTTTAAATAAATTTTAGGGCCACACCTTAACAAAAAACTAAAGAAAAATTATAAACATTTTTTCACCCATTGAAAACCAAAATTAGGATCAAATTCAGTTCACCTCATTTAAATGATTTCACATTTCCATATAGAATTTAACCAGAATATTATAATAATAGAACATTAAATTTTAAATAATAAAACCTGAAATTCAAATTTAAATATAATTATTAAAAGTATTGACCCCAACAAAATGGCCTCAAAACACTACAAACCAGTCACATGTCGTAATTATTTTATAAAAAGATAACATAGAAATAAAAATAATTCTTATAATTCTAAAAGGAAGAAGTATCATAGTAACACCTAACTCAATGAAGTGGAATTGAAGAATAATTGCTTCACAACTCATCGCTTTGAACATAGACAACACACAACCAACTAGAAACAATGTCTACAACCCATAGTCACCAAAATCCCTATCATTAGACCCACTCAAAAATCTAAATTCAAATGACATGTTAACTAGGTTTTATGGGAGAAGATAAGTAAATGATATAACATAGGGAAAGGAATTATAGGAGAAAACCACCAAAAATCCACTTGGAAAACACCAATGGAATCCAAAAAAACTATGGGGAGGAAGAAAATAGATCCCCTCACAAGATCCTTAGGGTTGGATGAAGTATGCGAAGCAAAATGGGGGTAAAATCCATTAAAAATTGAGAGGGTAAAATGGGTAAAACCAAAAAAAATCTAATCCGTGATAGATCACATGGTTTGGTTACATGCTTATGAAAATCATGGACTAACCATATGGGTGACACTGCCTCTAAAAAACATAAGTCTCACATCGAGTTATGTGAGGCTTAATTCTTAGAAAAACAATATTCCTCCCACTAAAACCACCCCAAGCCTTGAATAACCCCAGGGTATTCCTTGTATGGTTGGAAAAACAATTTGGAGGTCAAAAAATGGTTCGGCCACAATTACATATCCAACAGCAATAGTGCCACATGGATTACCCAACCCTGTGAAAGTTGTGTGCCACACCTCAGACACACTAAAGACCCTGCATGGATTGTACTAGGTATAACACATTTTGGATTTAACTATACACATACCCAGCTAGAAAAATATGCGCAATTTAAAATAAACAGAACAAAAACCGTTTGAAGGGTGGCCATATAATTTCCCTCTAACCATGAACCTTAATCGTTCACAAAATGAAAACTATAAAAAAATTCTATGTTTTGATATGGAAATCTATGGAAACTCAACATACACCTCCAAATATCAAAAGAATACTAAATGAAAAAAACCATGAAATGGGAGCGTCACAAAATCCATACCATTACAATTTTTATCCCAATCAAATCCTAATTGAAATTATTGATAATGGAAATAGAAGAACCCAAGAGGACCTGTCCAAGTGATCCACTCAACATGGCCCATCTTCAAGGCCAACAAAAGAGATCCTCAAATAGATCGATCCGATTAAACACAAAGCACCAAACATCTCAGAATAAAAAAACATGAAAACCTTTGACAATAATGCCTATAAATCTTGTGATACCTAACATGGTGTCCCAATCATTTATAGTTCATTTATAACAGTGGCACAACAGAAACAATATAGATAACGCATCTTCAAACATTCGAGAAACTATTATAAGAACTCACCCTTAACCAAAAAACTATTCCAATCTCAAAAAAAAAAGCAATAAAGCCCACAATATCCTCAAAATATCAACAAGAACACTCACCTTGGGTCATAACACACACAACTAACCTAGGGTTGACCATTGGATCAACCTCACATGGTGTATCCCACAAAAGGGACCTAGGAAAAAACTAGTTAGTATGTCGTACTCAACTAGTGTATCACACACCCTAGACACCTTATCCTGAACCCAAAGTAATCTACCAAGTATAAGTAATTATAACCACTAGGCTCATATAAATGAAATGGGAAACACACTATCTCCAAGATAGGTTTTCCCAAACTATGAGGCTCAAATGTGCAAGTGTGAAGAATGGTGAAAATGGGACATCTCGGTTGAGAGAATCTTCTCAACCTTGTTGTTCACATTGATGAACCAAGGAGGTTCCATCTTATTCCCTAATCACTTGTATTTACATGTGCTAACATTACTGGGAATTGAAGATGATGATCATTCTCAACTGGAGGATGGTTTGGACAGAATGGAGTGCACCCCTTGAGGGGGAGCCAATCTGAAGAAGATGGGATTCTGAGATTTAATACCATCTTGAGAAAAGTGAAGGTATTCCAATCATACATTCATCCCTTGTTTCTTAATTGTATTCAGGGGGAGTATTGATTGAAGAGAAATGGTTGAAAGGGGAAGCTTTATCTTTGCACCTGAACTTTCTAATTAGTTTTGTGAAGTTGTGCAGGATTTAGCAAATTCATTGTTATATCTGAAAAAAATTCAAACCCCTGAAGCATGATCTCACATGTATAGTGAATGATGGATAGCATTGAGTTACTTGGTTACATCACTCTTGTTTTCTACACCGGGTTAGCCCAAGTAGACTTAGAGATGATTTACTAAAGGTTCTTTGCTAAAGAAGAACATGTGACATCATCCCTCTCTTAGTGATTTTTAAGAAGATGTTATTCAAAGGGAGGAAGAAATATTTTGAAGAGAACCACACCACACCTTTTCATTTGATTGCCAATAAGGGGGAGAAATATTGGCACACATATTGACCCATTCATATGTGCAGAAGTAGTGTATTGACAACAAATAAAAAGGGGGATATTGAAATGCATTGTGTTGCATTTGTTGTCAATGAGGCATGATGTTGTCATGGAATGAATGGATGTCAAGTAATGTCAAAATGTGAATGACAAAGGATGTGATGGTGTAGGTGATGAAGGATAATGGCCATGGTACTTAGAGGCATGTCACTTAGGAGATTCACTAAGTGACATAGGATGTTGTTGTTGAAACATTCTCTATGCATATCAGACGATTGTAGAACTGATCTTAATGTTTCAATACTTGTATCAAGATGATACTAAGTTACACCACTTGAAGAATGGATGATGATGGAGCATCATCATTACATCAGATGATTGATGATCTGATCTTTAAGTTCAAAGAACTTGTATCAACTGGATACAATGTCACAACAATGTTTGAAGACCATGCATTGTCATAACAATGCATGAGGAGATGAATATGATCCATCCACAATCACTGAGTGGATGATGTGCATTAATGAAGACCATGCACTATCTCTTAGTGCATGATGAATTGAAGATGATCCAACTTGATCTCTGATTGGATCATTGAAGAATGTTGATGAATTATTTGATTCAGGAGCATCGGTTGAAGGAAGACCCTTTGGGAATTCCATTCTTAAATTGTAAAGACCCGGAAATTTCAAGGAAAATTTTTTGTTAATTTTCTTTGGAATTTTACAAGAGCGCAGTTTCAGACGGCACCTGATTCCAAGGCCCGGAGTGCCCGGAATCATTTTCCGAAGATTGGCTCGGGTACGTTCAGTGAACGAACGAGCGGGTTTTTCTAACTTTTGAACCGGTGCCCGGAATCGAATTCTGAGGGCACCGATGGAACCGTAGCGCCGGTTTACGCTTAGGAACTCCTGTTCTGGAGTTGCGTACTTGCGAGTGTTGATAATAAAAATTGTGGATGTTTACATTGTAATTACACTACAATTTTTATTATTTTACTCTAAATGTTATCTCTTGTTGGAAGTTGGGTAACCACCCAACCTCCCATGGGAGGTTATGAGGGTGGTGGGGCCCACACAAACCCCACCCCTTCATATCCTCTAAAACCCCCTCAACTCCCACTTAAATTATGTTAACTTAAGTTATAAACCTATGACTTAAATGTAATGAGTTAATGAGGTGAGTTGTGTGTGGTTATTGAATTTCAAACCTTTGAAATTCAAAGAGGTTGGGTTGTGTGAATAAAATAAGAAAGAGTATTATTTTATTTTGTTAGAATTTTATCTCCTTGAGAGAGTAGGGAAGTCTTCTTCATCTTCTTCAAACTCAACGAAGAACGCGAAGAACGCCGTTCTTCAACGAAGAACTTCTCCGCCGAAGAACACGGTCCATCCGCGACGCCGTATCCGCGACGCGACGTACTTCTTCCGCGTCATCTCTTCCGCGACGTGCTTTCCGCGGAGAACCTACGTCCGACACCGCAACGCACTTTCCGCGACGTGCCTCTCGAGGCGAACCCACGTCCGTCTACCGCGACGCCATAACCGTGATGCCGACGACGTCTACTTCTGTGACGTCCGACCTCTGCGACGCTCGTCCTTCGCGGATCGTTGACGAGCTTCGCGAGCTTCCTTCGAAGTAGGGGTTGTACCTTATTTCTTAATTTAATTTACGCCTTCGTAAATAAATTATTGGACCGCTTGTTATCTTTAACATGGGAGGGAAACGGACCGCACAAACACGGTCGATCCTCCTCCCAAACCTTGTTGTTGGATTTTTACTCGTGGTTCGAAGAAGAGGCGGAGCGGTGCCGGGACACCGCGCTTGGACGCAAGGGGTTCATGGGAGTGTGCAAGATTGACGCGCCACTCCGGACGACGAGGGTCGTAGTGGTCTCCCACGGCCGGATTGACCAAGCCGCCGGAGCAATGAGGCGCGGCCCGTTGGCCGCGGCGGAGTAAAGGAAGTGCGACAGTTGGATGCAATGCCGCCGCGCCGCATCGGAGGAGAAAACAAAGGCGCCGCGGCCGGAGCGGGGCCGCGGAGAAGGCGCGCGGTGTCGTCGCACCGCGCCGGACGACGAAGGCCGTGGCCGGTTCCGGGCCGCGGCGGATTGAGAAGACCGGCGGCCAACCGGGCCGCCGGTGTTGGAAGACGAAAGGGAACCGGCCGGCTAGGTCGGGCCGGCCGGAAGGAAGTCAAACCGGGGAAATTTATTTTCCCCGGTTAGCCATTAATGGCCCCCAATTAAATTGGGGGCCGGTTTTTTTTAGAAGGGGGGGGGGGGCAGCTCCCCCCCGTGTCGTCCAGCAGGCCCCCTCATGTGAGGGGGCGGTTTATTTTTGAAACCGGCGCGGCACGTGCCGCGCCGCCAGGGGAAAAACGGGGGGGCGGGGGTCTCTCCCGCGCGCCGCCTGCGCGCCCCGCGCGCCGCCGCGCCGCCTCAGCGCACCGCCGTGCGCCGCCGCGCGCCACCGCGCGCCGCCGGCCGGGTCGGCCCGGACCCCTTCCTTCTCGAACCAGAACGGTTATTTGCCCGTAACTTGAGCTACGGGCCTCCGAATGACGAACCGTCTGCGGCTACGCGATCCTTGGATCGAAACGGTCGTTTCGGTATAACTCACTCAAAGTTTCGGATACATTGGGTTCGGCCGGGTTGGTTCGTACACGGAACCAACCGGGCCCTCGGAGCGGAAACGCTCATATCTTGAGCTACGGACGTCCGAACGGCGTGCCGTCAGTTCTGATAAGTACCTCTTAGTGAGACGGATCTTTTGGTATACTCCGCCCGAGGTTTGGACGCAGGTGGAGTACAGCCGGGTTGGTTCGTTCACGAAACCAACCGGGCCCTCGGAGCGGAAACACTCATATCTTGAGTTCCGGACGTCCGATTGACGTGCCGTCGACTTTGATGGAATCCTCTAAGTGGGACGGAACTTTTGACATACTCCGCCCGAGTTTTGGATACAGTTGATATATGGCCTGGTTTGGTTCGCTCACGAAACCAACCGGGCCCTCGGGACGAAAAGGCTAATAACTCACAGACCGGGCGTCTGATTGACGCGTCGTCTGTTGCGTTGAGACTCCTTTGACGAAGCGGACGTATGTGGCACTTCTTCGTTGGACTTTGAGATACTTGGAGTATCGACCAGTAGCTCGTGGAGTGGACCCTCCCGGAGACGAGCGGGCGGGGGAGCGCTTGGGTGTAGCGGCGGACCCGTGGTACTTGTCAGTGGTGGTGCGCTTGGATGCAGCAGCAGACCCTTGGCGGTGGAGCGCTTGGTTGTAGCGGCGGACCCGCGATACTCTACGGAGTGTGTGCGCTTGGTTGTAGCGACAGACCCGCGACAGTGGAGACGTGCATGCGGAGTACGGAGACCGTGTAGCCGACTGAGACCTGACGACTGCTTGACCGACTCGACTTGGAGTGAGTCGACTAACCCAGTGGACGGAGCGCCCAGTAGTTGGCAGCAGACCCACGGCGGACGGAGCGCCTGGTAGTTGGCAGCAAACCCGCGGTACTCGACAGGAGGAGTACCTCAGTAGGCTATTTGGGTGAGCGCCCAGTATTTGGAGACAGACCCTCAGCGGACGGAGCGCCCGGTAGTTGGCCGCAAACCCGCAGTACTCGACTGGAGGAGTACCTCAGCAGTCTTATGGTTAATGAGCAGTACCTCGGAGTCGTGACAGGACCACTGTACACTCTAGAGACGGAGCTCTTCAGTAGTTACGGTTACGATAATAAAAATCCTGGTTTGAGCTGAGTCAATGATCTTTGTGTTTCCTCATGATTGAGATGGGTCGCTTGATAACTTAGGTATATGTATGGGCATATACCTGGGTAATGGTTATCCGTTGATTTCATAAACTTGTTATAAACTGTGTGGACTTGTACTGTTTACTCTTCTTTGTGGATTGGGTTGTTCTTGGGCTCGGTGTTGGAGCCGAACGGAAATTGGTGACATAGGTATATGTATGGGCATATACCTAATCAATACTGGATGTTACTTCGTGATTGTATCCTTCATGTGGTTTATACTTTGTGGATTTAGGGAGACCTTCGAGGGTCTCGGGGTCCCTACTGAGTATCTTATACTCACCCCTGAACGGGCTATGCCCGCACTTTGTTGTGTTGGTTGCAGACGACGGACAGCGCTGACTGCGGTTGAGGCTTTCGGAGTAGGTCGGTACCCGGAGGAGGACCACTGAGCGGGACGTGCTCGGAGCGGACAGTTGGACCCGAGGAGTTGTGGAGCTATCTGTACCTACCCTTCAGGTAGGATCCGTGGTGGATGATCCAGGAGCTGAGCCATCTGTACCTACCCTTCAGGTAGGAATCGAGGAGAACGTCCCAGGAGCCGCTTGTACTTTCAGTTGTGTTTTCCCTTTCGAGTTGTACTTTACTTTACAGTTGGGCTTGTATTTCCGGCCCCTTTACTTCAGCACAGTTGTTCTAGTTTTGTGTACTGCTTTACTTCCGCTTGTTACTCTGAGGTGCTTGTTTACTTTATTAAGGCAATGCCTTCCCTTTTTTCTGGGATTTTACGCCTTGGTGCTAGTCGCCAGCCCCTGGCCTATGGAAGGCGGGCTTGGGGTAGTCACGGCACGGGACCCGAGGGCGGGTCGTGACAAATTGGTATCAGAGGCAGTCGGTTCTACCGCAGACTCTAATCTTTTTTCTATGTGAAGCAATAGTGTTTAGTGTATTGAGTGTGGTTATCAGTCCAGGGAGTCCAGTGTTGGTGAGGCGGCCGACGTATCCGTACACCAGGACCCTGACTTCTGATTTCCGACTTAATGCACGAAAACACTGATTGCGTGTGTGTTTCCCAAAAGGTTTAATGTCGGCTCAAACCAGGTCAGCTCACCAGGTATAAATCGTTGACCGTGACACAACTGTTCAGGATGTCACCATGCAGATAGTTAGCTGGAGTTCCGAGAGAGTTCTCGATGATGGCCCACCGAGCAGCGAGACTCCGGTGCAGGGCCCTTTTTCAGTATTGGCACCTTCGGGTGGTGTACCAGCAGCACCACCACCCGTTAGGCAGCAGATGCCACTAGCTGACAGTGCACGCTAGCAGAGCGCGATGCACGAGTTCTAGCAGTAGAGGCCTCTGAGGATACAAGGCGAGACAGATTTCCCAGGCAGCAGTGGACTGGATGGAGGCGGTTGCTAGAGTTCTACGCCTAGCTTGGATACTAGTAGAGCGGATGATGATCTTAGCTCCTGGTGTTTCCAGTGAGTGACCATGAGGTTGGTCCTTATAGTAATGAGGCTTCGTTACGCGAACCGATACCTGGGATAGTACCTACGGGTAGTGCGCCGGCTATGTCACTACCTGTTGGTCAGCAGACACTACCGGCGGTACCGGTAGCAGAGACTCACAGGCTTAGTGCCTTACATATGTTTTAGCACCAGATATCCCTCAAGTTTTGAGGTGAGCCTGACTCGTAGGCGGCTGAGGACTGGCTTGAGGAGGTGGTTGTGAGTTTTCTGGAGCTAATACAGCTTCGACAGTACGACATGTCGGAAGCAGAGCACTCAACGTGGCTTACCAATCAATCTTGGTACTCGTTGGTTACGTTGTGATCAGTTCTTTGGACTCGAACTTCTGAGCGAAGTGTGTCTTAAGGACATCTGAACCATTACTTTTCCTATATGCATTCCTACCTATGCTAGGATGCTAGAGAGAACCTTTATGGTTGTGAGTTCTTGGGCTAGTCAGTTACAACCTGTGAACGTTAGCAGTGAAAGGCAGGAAACTAGTGCCAGTCTCAGAGACTCGGGTGTGTAAAATGTTTCAGGAGGAGGAAGTGCTAAGGACAGATGAATCTGCAGGGTAGCAGACGTGGAAGCGGAGCTTGGAGAGCAGCATGTGGTGGTGTACATTTCGACATGTTACGACCACCCGACTTAGTAGTCCCCGCCAGGCTCAGGGAGCAGGAGGGCTGGGGAGGAGAGTAGCTGCATTCCCGTCTAGGAGTGTGACCCAGGAGCTCTAAGAATGATTCGGGGTACGAATTATGTCTACTACGAGATGCCATATCTATAGACATAGGAACCAATCATTCTACCCTTCCACGAATCATGTCCCAGACCTAGAGGTTCCGGGTAAGCCGTAGACTTGACCCTCACGTCTGGAGATACCTTTGGGAGGAGACTCGATAATCACACTTACGCCGACGGTGTGATTTGACCTCGAGGCGAGAGTTTCGGATGGAATATCTTGGTGGCAGCGTAGAGGCCTTACGACGTTGATCTGGGTATGGTTTTGATTCACAAATCATACCCCGGTTGACTGTTTTAGGCAAACGTCGGAATGGGTTTTCCTTGGTCGGCGAAAAGGAAACCCTGGGCAGCACATGTTAAACTCAGGCATAAGAGGGTGTGACCGATCACTCTTGAGTTGGTCAACCCTACCCTTGTGGCAGCAGGAGTTTTGAGTTTCAGTTCTAACCTAAAAAGGGAAACCTCTTGAGTTCGAGGGTGACGAACACGTTCTTATACGGTCTCAACCCGATGAGGTTTCGGAGATGTGGCCGAGGAGGCATGTTATCTCCGAAGTTCGAAGGACCCTTTTGATCTTCAGCAGGGTAGGCGAGGAGGTTTACCGCTTGACCCTACCACCTCAGTCGCACCGGGTGCATAATGTCCACCACGTGTCTCAGTTGTGGAGATACGTGTATGTTTCTTCACACGTCATCGACTTCGGGGAGTTGGACGTCGACGACAGGGCGACAAGCACAGAGGTTCTAGTAGAGAACGAGGATCGACAGGAGCAGGTTCTACGTGAACGGTTGCTTCCTCTGGGGTGCTTCACGGGTAGCACGAGATCTTCAGGTGAGCATATGGGAGGGTAAAGCTCAGTTGCGTGCTCAGTACTACTTTGTTTCCCTTAAGTGTGAGTTGAAGCTTTACGGGGACGTAAAGCCCTGAGGTGGGAGTAATGTAAAGACCCAGAAATTTCAAAGAAAATTTTTTGTTAATTTTCTTTGGAATTTTACAAGAGCGCAGTTTCATACAGCACCTGATTCCGAGGCCCGGAGTGCCCGGAATCATTTTCCGAAGTTTGGCTCGGGTACGTTCAGTGAACGAACGAGCGGGTTTTTCTAACTTTTGAACCGGTGCCCGGAATCGAATTCAGAGGGCACCGATGGAACCGTAGCGCCGGTTTACGCTTAGGAACTCCTGTTCTGGAGTTGCGTACTTGCGAGTGTTGATAATAAAAATTGTGGATGTTTACTTTGTAATTACACTACAATTTTTATTATTTTACTCTAAATGTTATCTCTTGTTGGAAGTTGGGTAACCACCCAACCTCCCATGGGAGGTTATGAGGGTGGTGGGGCCCACACGAACCCCACCCCTTCATATCCTCTAAAACCCCCTCAACTCCCACTTAATTTATGTTAACTTAAGTTATAAACCTATGACTTAAATGTAATGAGTTAATGAGGTGAGTTGTGTGTGGTTATTGAATTTCAAACCTTTGAAATTCAAAGAGGTTGGGTTGTGTGAATAAAATAAGAAAGAGTCTTATTTTATTTTGTTAGAATTTAATCTCCTTGAGAGAGTAGGGAAGTCTTCTTCATCTTCTTCAAACTCAACGAAGAACGCGAAGAACGCCGTTCTTCAACGACGAACTTCTCTGCCGAAGAACACGGTCCATCCGCGACGCCGTATCCGCGACGCGATGTACTTCTTCCGCGTCATCTCTTCCGCGACGTGCTTTCCGCGGCGAACCTACGTCCGACGCCGCAACGCAATTTCCGCGACGTGCCTCTCGCGGCGAACCCACGTCCCTCTACCGCGACGCCATAACCGCGATGCCGACGACGTCTACTTCCGTGACGTCCGACCTCCGCGACGCTCGTCCTTCGCGGATCGTTGACGAGCTTCGCGAGCTTCCTTCGAAGTAGGGGTTGTACCTTATTTCTTAATTTAATTTACGCCTTCGTAAATAAATTATTGGACCGCTTGTTATCTTTAACCTGGGAGGGAATCGGACCGGACAAACACGGTCGATCCTCCTCCCAAACCTTGTTGTTGAATTTTTACTCGTGGTTCGAAGAAGAGGCGGAGCGGTGCCGTGACACTGCGCTTGGACGCAAGGGGTTCATGGGAGTACGCAAGATTGACGCGCCACTCCGGACGACGAGGGCCGTAGTGGTCTCCCACGGCCGGATTGACCAAGCCGCCGGAGCAATGAGGCGCGGCCCGTTGGCCGCGACGGAGTAAAGGAAGTGCGACCGTTGGATGCAACGCCGCCGCGCCGCATCGGAGGAGAAAAAAAAGGCGCCGCGGCCGGAGCGGGGTCGCGGCGAAGGCGCGCGGTGTCGTCGCACCGCGCCGGACGACGAAGGCCACGGCCGGTTCCGGGCCGCGGCGGATTGAGAAGACCGGCGGCCAACCGGGCCGCCGGTGTTGGAAGACGAAAGGGAACCGGCCGGCCAGGTCGGGCTGGCCGGAAGGAAGTCAAACCGGGGAAATTTATTTTCCCCGGTTAGCCATTAATGGCCCCCAATTAAATTGGGGGCCGGTTTTTTTTATAAGGGGGGGGGGCAGCGCCCCCCCCCCCCCCCCACCCCCCCGTGTCGTCCAGCAGGCCCCCTCATGTGAGGGGGCGGTTTATTTTTGAAACCGGCGCGGCACGTGCCGCGCCGCCAGGGGGAAAAACGGGGGGGCAGGGGTCTCACCCGCGCGCCGCCTGCGCGCCCCGCGTGCCGCCGCGCCGCCTCAGCGCACCGCCGCGCGCCGCCGCGAGCCGCCGCGCGCCCCGCGCGCCGCCGGCCGGGCCGGTTCGGGCCGGGTCGGCCCGGACCCCTTCCTTCTCGAACCAGAACGGTTATTTGCCCGTAACTTGAGCTACGGGCCTCCGAATGACGAACCGTCTGCGGCTACGCGATCCTTGGATCGAAACGGTCATTTCGGTATAACTCACTCAAAGTTTCGGATAATTGGGTTCGGCCGGGTTGGTTCGTACACGGAACCAACCGGGCCCTCGGAGCGGAAACGCTCATATCTTGAGCTACGGACGTCCGAACGGCGTGCCGTCAGTTCTGATAAGTACCTCATAGTGAGACGGATCTTTTGGTATACTCCGCCCGAGGTTTGGACGCAGGTGGAGTACAGTCGGGTTGGTTCGTTCATGAAACCAACCGGGCCCTCGGAGCGGAAACACTCATATCTTGAGTTCCGGACGTCCGATTGACGTGCCGTCGACTTTGATGGAATCCTCTAAGTGGGACGGAACTTTTGACATACTCCGCCCGAGTTTTGGATACAGTTGAGATATGGCCGGGTTTGGTTCGCTCACGAAACCAACCGGGCCCTCGGGACGAAAAGGCTAATAACTCACAGACCGGGCGTCTGATTGACGCGCCGTCTGTTGCATTGAGACTCGTTTGACGAAGCGGACGTATGTGGAACTTCTTTGTTGGACTTTGAGATACTTGGAGTATCGACCAGTAGCTCGTGGAGTGGACCCTCCCGGAGACGAGCGGGCGGGGGAGCGCTTGGGTGTAGCGGCGGACCCGTGGTACTTGTCAGTGGTGGTGCGCTTGGATGCAGCAGCAGACCCTTGGCGGTGGAGCGCTTGGTTGTAGCGGCGGACCCGCGATACTCTACGGAGTGTGTGCGCTTGGTTGTAGCGACAGACCCGCGACGGTGGAGACGTGCGTGCGGAGTACGGAGACCGTGTAGCCGACTGAGACCTGACGACTGCTTGACTGACTCGACTTGGAGTGAGTCGACTAGCCCAGTGGACGGAGCGCCCAGTAGTTGGCAGCAGACCCACGGCGGACGGAGCGCCTGGTAGTTGGCAGCAAACCCGCGGTACTTGACAGGAGGAGTACCTCAGTAGGCTATTTGGGTGAGCGCCCGGTATTTGGCGACAGACCCTCAGCGGACGGAGCGCCCGGTTGTTGGCCGCAAACCCGCAGTACTCGACAGGAGGAGTACCTCAGCAGTCTTATGGTTAATGAGCAGTACCTCGGAGTCGTGACAGGACCACTGTACACTCTAGAGACGGAGCTCTTCAGTAGTTACGATTACGATAATAAAAATCCTGGTTTGAGCTGAGTCAATGATCTTTGTGTTTCCTCATGATTGAGATGGGTCTCTTGATAACTTAGGTATATGTATGGGCATATACCTGGGTAATGGTTATCCGTTGATTTCATAAACTTGTTATAAACTGTGTGGACTTGTACTGTTTACTCTTCTTTGTGGATTGGGTTGTTCTTGGGCTCGGTGTTGGAGCCGAACGGAAATTGGTGACATAGGTATATGTATGGGCATATACCTAATCAATACTGGATGTTACTTCATGATTGTATCCTTCATGTGGTTTATCCTTTGTGGATTTTGGGAGACCTTCGAGGGTCTCGGGGTCCCTACTGAGTATCTTATACTCACCCCTGCACGGGCTATGCCCGCACTTCGTTGTGTTGGTTGCAGACGACGGACAGCGCTGACTGCGGTTGAGGCTTTCGGAGTAGGTCGGTACCCGGAGGAGGACCACTGAGCGGGACGTGCTCGGAGCGGACAGTTGGACCCGAGGAGTTGTGGAGCTATCTGTACCTACACTTCAGGTAGGATCCGTGGTGGACGATCCAGGAGCTGAGCCATCTGTACCTACCCTTCAGGTAGGAATCGAGGAGAACGTCCCAGGAGCCGCTTGTACTTTCAGTTGTTGTTTTCCCTTTCGAGTTGTACTTTACTTTTCAGTTGGGCTTGTATTTCCGGCCCCTTTACTTCAGCACAGTTGTTCTAGTTTTGTGTACTGCTTTACTTCCTCTTGTTACTCTGAGGTGCTTGTTTACTTTATTAAGGCAATGCCTTCCCTTTTTACTGGGATTTTACGCCTTGGTGCTAGTCGCCAGCCCCTGGCCTATGGAAGGCGGGCTTGGGGTAGTCACGGCACGGGACCCGAGGGCGGGTCGTGACATAAATATTGAATACATGATGAAAAGAATTGGAGGAATTCTAATCAAGAAGAAGAAATAAAGAAGAGTAAATGAGGAGGAAGAAGGCTTGAAGGGCTTGGCATTTGGCTTATACTCATAGGAGAACATTGTATTTGACAAAGTCCTTATTCATGCCTTTGCCAAAAAATATGGCCAGCCAAGGCACCTTGAGGGTTCAAACCCCAAGGCATGGGCGCTAGGACACCACTCCCATGGGGGAACCCCGTGGGGGCAAGCCAGGGCGGCAGGGCGCACCCAAGACACTGCATGGGCGCCTGGGGCACGCCCGAAGGAGCACGGAAGGGGCGTAGGGAGCATGCCCCCAAGAGTGTCAGCGTGCATAGAGGGCGCATAGCGCACGCCCGAGTGGCAGGGGTGGGCGCAAGAGCGCGCCCGCAGAGAGAACACTGTGCGGGGTGGCACCGTGGAGGGAGAAGTTCAATCGAGGGATGGATGGCAGCGAATGTTTGATAAACCGCGGAAAATCCGCTCGCCGTTTCGATGTGGGACGCGGAAAAATCACCGGGAGCGCATCCTGGCCGCTCGATTGATCGCGCGCCAGATCTCGACCGCACATCTAATCCGCCGCGGCCCATTCTGATCGTGGCCGTCCAAAGAGCTGATCTGATGGCTCTGAGGCGTCTCCTTCCTCGAGCTCAGCCGAAGGCCACCCGCGTGCCTCCGTCGAACCAGGAGCAACCCGAGCACTGATTTTGAGCTCCCCGTTGTATCTCTCGAAACTGAAGGCTCCCTCGTGCTCGTCTGGCCAAACCAAACCCATCCATGCCTAAAAATATACTTGCATGCAACAAATGAGAAAATTCGATGAAGGCCGAAGGCAAACGAAGTGCCGAGGCCTCGGTGTGTTCGTGTTTTGCATGGGATGGCCAAAACAGAGGTCGTGCATGCGTTCTAAATCGCATGCATGAGGAGGAGTGAAAGAGGAAGATAAAGCCGCGTGAAACAGCGATGGAAAACAAGATTTGGAGAAAATCTTGAAGATCCTAAATCTTTGGTGATTCGAGATTTATCACGCGGATGGACAGAGGCATCCCTCTGCCTATAAAAGGAGAGCCCGAGGAGATGGTTATGCTTGCTGAAAACCTTGGAAGACCCGTGAGTGACTTTGTGCCTCGTGAAGTAGAAGCCCCACGCACACTTGCGCGGCCGAAGTTCCAGAGCCACCCGAGACTCTGAAGGAGGTCCCTACCCGCGTACTCGTGCGGCAGAAGGAGCCCTTACTGCCCGCAAATTTGCGCGGCAGGAGGATCTTGTGGGGCCAGCTTGTGCCTTGCAATTGCGCGACCCGAGGCAGCATCACTTGCATGCCCCGGGCTTGGTTGAGGCTTGTGTGGAAGTAGGTTGTCTTGCACCCGAGCCTTGCGCGATGCCTTGAACCCATTGGATTTGCGAGAAGAACCTACGGGCAGTAGATGTGCAAAGGAGGAGGCCGAGACCACACATTGGTGTGTGTGTGTGCACAAAAGAAATAACAAGTCCGAGACACCATAGTTGTGTGCAAGAGAAGGAGGATGTGTGCTTTGTGTGCACAAAGAATAAAGGAAGGCCGAGGCATAGCTTGGGGGTGTGCAAAAAGAGTGAAGGCCAAATATACACTCATTGTGTGTGTGCAAATCAAAGAACAAGTTGTGTGTGGAAAAAAACAAAGTGGTCGAACCTAGTGTGTGCACTAAAAGTGTGTTCACCTAGAAGAAGAAGAAGAGGACTCACACAACGTATAACACACATTTATGTGTGTAATCAAAAGGAATTAAACGTGTGAAGGAAAAGAAGAAAAGGTGTGTGCTTAAAGTGACTACACCCTCTGAGGGTTTATTGCACCAAGAGGAGAAAGAGGAGAGTGCATGCATGCATGCATGAACATGCACACGTGAACAAAGACAAATCTGGTTGTGTGCATCTGAGTTGACCAAGACCGGAAGTTCTTGAGGAGAATTAAGAGGCCATGCAGTCAGTGCATGAGGAAGCAGAGATGCCATGCACTCAGTGCATGAAGTTGTTCTGAAGTGATACTGAAGCCAGATTGAAGTTAAAGACATCAGCTGCCTGAGTTTTCAGTAATTGAGAAGACCCTGATCAACAGAAGTGATCAGAAGCTGTGAGCAAGACCAACAGACCTTTTCAGAGGTTGTTGAAGTTTCTTGAAGAGAGAAGGTCGGGTCATCCTTAGAAGAAGGTGATAAAGCCCGAGCAAGATGAGAAGACCTGTTCATCACAAGTGTGAAGAGGTACGGAGCTAGGCCATCAGTCTTTATCCCAGACTGTTGAAGATACTTAAAGAAACTTAAAGTGAAGAAGAGCTACTCGTGTGACTCGAGGAGCCAGGAGAAGCCCCCTGTGAGACTCAGGGCGGAAGAAGTCTTCAGTGGGATTCTGGAGCAGGCCAGTGGGACTCTGGTAACACTGTGGGACGCAGTATAAAGACCCTCCTGTGGGACTCTGGAGAGATACAGTGGGACTCTGTATCGACCATTGTAATTCTAACAAGTTATAATGGAGAAACCATGTTGGGGCGTATAACCAACATGGTAAGGATGTAGGCCTTTGGTGCCGAACCTTGAAATCCTTGTGTCCAGTGCCTTTACATTTACTACATTACTCGAGGAAAGGCTGAGAGATACAAGAAGAGTGGATCTAGGCCTTAACAAGCCATAGAGGTTTAATTGATAAGAATCAATTAGTAAAAAGTTTTAAGGGATCACTGATTCACCCCCTCCCCCTCTCAGTGATTCACACTGATCTGGGCACTTCATATGACCATTGGTAAATATGACCACTGGAAACTAAACTTTTTGATTATTGTCTCTAAATACAAGTAATATTGGTTAATTATTATAGAAAGAAGATTTGATGGCCTCAACCAGTAGTCTTGGACCGATCAAAGCCCATCTAACAGAACATGGGAAAGAGGTAGCACCACTAGGCTTTGCTCTAGACCAAACCCAATCCGAAATTCATCGTGTGAAGCTAGAACGGAATCGCCTTCGCGAGAAGTTCAACCTGATAGAAATTACTACTCGTGCGATGTTGGCCGAGCCTCCCTTGGATTCTCTCACCTTAGCACATCTTACACTAGATCCTATGCTGGTGTGATAAGGGGCTATGTAAGGAGACCGTAACTGCCTTATATAACCCTTTGTTTTAAATAAAAATTTTGATTTCTTCTTATGATGAAGTTTATGAATTTTCAAATGTCCAGATAAATATAGTATGCATATTTTTTTATGAATTTTAGAAAAAGGATATTTTAAAAATGTTTAGGTAATCCTTATTTAAATAAAAATGTGTAATGATTTTCAAAAAATGGTCTTCTACAATTATGTTCAGTACGAAATTTAGAGTCTAATAAGATAAACTTGATTTTTGATGAATAGTTAATTATGAATAGTTATTTTATGCTTAGGATTAGTAATGTGACCAAATTGATTAGTAATCTCACTTAATTAAAGTATTAATATAATCTAAGCACCTAGATTAAGTAATGTGATTCAATAAAATGGTTAAATAATGGTTTCATAAATTATTATTCAAGTATTAGTTTTTTTAGGGTGAATAGTGTTTTTTAATTAAAAATTAAATTAAAAATAATAAGAAAATTATTTTTATAAAATGGATTTCAATTTTGAACTCAGAGCATCGAAATTATGTTAAGGTAATTTTTGGGGTTTTTTCTGAAAAAAACACTACAAAAAATGCCGGTCCTAGCGGCGGTTTTTTTGCCGTTTAGCGGCGGATTAAACCGCCGCTATATTGTGTGGCGGCGGTTTACAAAAACCGCCGCTAAGTTTGGCATCGGCAATCTATTAGCGGCGGTTTTTTCGATTCCGCGGCGGTTTTAGAAATGTGTCGTAGGTCCTTCATTTAGCGGCGGTTTCTCTTCATTTAGCGGCGGTTATATGGGCAGCTTATTCGCGGCGGTTTTAACCGCCGCTAAATTCAGGCGTTTGATGCGCCTATTTTGCGGCGGTGAATACCGCCGCGAAATATCAGCATAATAAATTTAGCGGCGGTTAAAACTGCCGCTAAATTCGGCCCAGTTCATCATTTAGCGGCGGTTTTAACCGCCGCTAAATGGTTCCTTGTTATGTAGCGGCGGTTAAAACCGCCGCTAAATGTTCACAGGTATGGCATTTAGCGGCGGTTAAAACCGCCGCTAAATGTTGAACTGGAAAAAAAATATATTGGCTCTGCTCCACCACTGCCCTAAATTTTCCAAAACTACAGCCACATCTCACCCATCAGCCCCATATAATATCACATCCACACATATTTGTAATGTACAACAGCTTACAACATTATTACATCATCACCATTTCATATTCCATCACTAAAAGAATACTACCACAAACCCCTACACACAAAAACCAACATCCTCATAATAGTGACCATAACATCTCTTACCATAATAAAAACCAACATTAAAAATGGACACAGGTCACACATTAGTGGTAGCGGTCACACCGTGCCTCGGATTGAGGCGGAGTTGAATCTTACACGTCACATTTGACCCATGGATAGTTGTCCTTAAGTTTCAATAGAATCCCAATGTGTTTGGTCGGTTTGTCATATGTCAGTTGTTGATTTCACTTAAAATTAAGTCCATTTTTAACAAAACAGTGACACTGTGAGTGGTGTCGGCCACACCGGGCCTCAGATTGATGCGGTGTTGAATCGTACACGTCACACATGAGTCATTGATCATTGTGAAAAAGTATCAATGCAATCAGAAGCCGTTAGATCAGTTTGGCGTATGTACGTAAAATATTGTCCATTTTAAACTAAATACATACACTTGGAGTGATACCGGTCACACCGCGTCTCGGATTGAGGCGGGGTTGAGTCGTACACATCACATATAACCCATGAATCGTTGTCCTAAAGTGTCAACACAATCCGAAGGCGTTTGGTCGGTTTCCCGTATGTCAGTTGTTGATTTCTCACTTAAAAATAAGTCCATTTTGAACAAAACAGAGGCACTTGGAGTTGTGTCAGTCACAACAGGCCTCAGATTGAGGCGGGGTTGACTCGTACACGTCACATTTGAAGGTGAGTATGCATACACGATAGTTGACCTTCTTAGAGAAGGGTTTCTGGAAGAATATAAAAGACATTAAGCAATGAAGATCATTAGAGTGTTGGAGCAAATGTGGTTGCTACAAACAATGTGGAAATCGGCTTGTGCAAAGTGACCTAAGTTACAACTTGCAGGTATTGTACTCTATGTTTTTCTGGAAGGTTTCAGTTTAAATGCATTTTGGAATGATCATTGCTAGCCATTGTCTTTTAGGTTTTTTTGACAGCCGAGGGGAAAGGGTGGGGTCTGAAGACATTGTAGGATATGTCGAAGGGTGACCGCTACCACCCAAAGAGTCGCTCTCTTGTTTAAAATGGACACCACTTTAATTGGAAACAAAAACTGACCTACGTAAAATCTGACCAGACGCATCCAGATTGCCTTCATCCTTTAGAGGAAGGATCTACGGGTCCTTGGTGACGTGTACGAGTCAACCCCGCCTCAATCCGAGGCACGGTGTGACCGCTACCACCCAAAGAGTCGCTATCTTGTTTAAAATGGACACCACTTTAATTGGAAACAAAAACTGACCTACGTAAATCTGACCAGACGCATCCAGATTGCATTCATCCTTTAGGAGAAGGATCCACGGGTCCTTGGTGACGTGTACGAGTCAACCCCGCCTCAATCTGAGGCACGGTGTGACCTCTACCACCCAAAGAGTCGCTCTCTTGTTTAAAATGGACACCACTTTAATTGGAAACAACAACTGACCTACGTAAATCTGACCAGACGCATCCGGATTGCCTTCATCCTTTAGGAGAAGGATCCACGGGTCCTTGGTGACGTGTACGAGTAACATGAAAGAATGATGGACCACATTTCTTTGGCCTTTGGACAAAAAAACTAGTAAAATCTCCAAAATACATTCATATCATGCATTAACCAGTAAAATCTCCAAAATACCTTCATATCACGCAGTTCTGAAAAGAGTCGCTATTTAAAAGAAAGTCACAAATTTAGATACATCTCGAGATGGTCAGTTTAAAAACATTTTGAGGGACACTACTAAAGACATTCTCAGATATGCACACATCCCCCACTTTTAGATCGTTGTCTACTACAATGATCTTCCAAACAAGATATGCATTAGAACGCTCATGATACATAGAGCAATTCACTGGCCACCTTCGAGAATGATCTGAAGCACAAACCATGACAGCATTATGTTTTTAACTTCAGCACCTCAATTGAGAATGTGACACCTTTCAGGACTTGGCGCCATTGTATTTCGTTTCGTCCACTGAATGGGTCTATCCTTTTATTTAATTTTTTTAACTTCAGTCAAATATTCTAGAAAGATGTCGCGGCAGATCCTTCACCATTTTGTTTTGCTGAACATCTCATTACATTGTTAAAAAAAGCAGGGTGTCTTGCATGGGAAATACGTTCCTGTATTGAAGATGATGCACTCCCATTTATTCGAACCCACAAAACCACCCCACGGCGCGACGGTCATCGGCAGGTGCCTGGGTTCCTCCCCGCCTTCCAGTAAAATATGAGTCCCTGTTTTCTCATATTTTACTGGAAGGCGGGGAGGAACCCAGGCACCTGCCGATGACCATCGCGCCGTGGGGTGGTTTTGTGGGTTCGAATAAATGGGAGTGCATCATCTTCAATACAGGAACGTATTGCCCATGCAAGACACCCTGCTTTTTTTAACAATGTAATGAGATGTTCAGCAAAACAAAATGGTGAAGGATCTGCCGCGACATCTTTCTAGAATATTTGACTGAAGTTAAAAAAATTAAATAAAAGGATAGACCCATTCAGTGGACGAAACGAAATACAATGGCGCCAAGTCCTGAAAGGTGTCACATTCTCAATTGAGGTGCTGAAGTTAAAAACATAATGCTGTCA
Organism: Viscum album; assembly: GCA_963277665.1. Lineage (NCBI taxonomy): Eukaryota > Viridiplantae > Streptophyta > Magnoliopsida > Santalales > Viscaceae > Viscum > Viscum album. Next base: position 1,572,040,809 of record OY728122.1, read on the forward strand.
TGGTTTGTGCTTCAGATCATTCTCGAAGGTGGCCAGTGAATTGCTCTATGTATCATGAGCGTTCTAATGAATATCTTGTTTGGAAGATCATTTTAGTAGAAAACGATCTAAAAGTGGGGGATGTGTGCATATCTGAGAATGTCTTTAGTAGTGTCCCTCAAAATGTTTTTAAACTGACCATCTCGAGATGTATCTAAATTTGTGACTTTCTTTTAAATAGTGACTCTTTTCAGAACTGCGTGATATGAAGGTATTTTGGAGATTTTACTGGTTAATGCATGATATGAAGGTATTTTGGAGATTTTACTGGTTTTTTTGTCCAAAGGCCAAAGAAATGTGGTCCATCATTCTTGCATGTTACTCGTACACGTCACCAAGGACCCGTGGATCCTTCTCCTAAAGGATGAAGGCAATCCGGATGCGTCTGGTTGGAATCTATGTGTCCCTTCAGCAAAAATGAGTTTGTGTCACCATTATAATTTTGGTAACTAGGTGAGGTGGTGCTAAGAATTTTGGGCCATGAGTTGTGGAGAGGATTGGAACAAAGGTGTTCCGATTGGCTCTCCACAGGGTAGTGTAGTGCCTTATCGATATCCTCTTGTGCGGTGGTATAGTAACATTACCTAAACCTTTAATTTTCATTTTATGTTGATAATAAATAGTTGAGAGATGAACTTTAGTCATTTTTATTAAAAATACACACTATAAACCTATCAATTATCCTTGAGAGATGAACTAGGGTATTAACTAGACCATAAACCAACATTAAAGATATAATCAATTTGACGTGTCATGACAATGTGGTCTGTTCCTATTGGCGAAACCAAGGGTATCGACACTACAATGTAGATTAGGAAACCCTAAGAGTGGGATAATCCACAATGGGAGATTTCGGAACCATCCTCACAATAAAATACACAAATCAATCACCATTTTCCATGATTTAAATTTCATTTATTCACTTAAAATAGGGATTTAAATTACCTATATGTTGCTGTCGGTGCTTCCCATCATTAAATATCTTAATCACTATTCGATGATAGAAAGTTGACTCAATTTATTTACTTTATTCTATTTTTAGATTAATTATTTGGGAAATACACCTCACCCTATTCATTTGAATGGTCATGGAATAAAATCCCAACCATGAAAACTATAAAAAATACCCCATTAAATCATCATATAATCATTCTATAATCACTGATTAATCATAACACCACTTGTTCACACCAGGCTTCCCCACACTACTGAAATTCTATCACATCAATGTCTGTACTTGTACCCACCAAAATGAAGTGTGAGCTGATCACTAGATGAATTTACCCCCACCCTCTTACATGTTTCTCCATAATTTCTAGATCTCCCACAATATCTCACCCTAGTGGATTTTTATAGACCACTTTACATGGTCAAGATGAAATTTCCCTTGATTTCAACCCCAGATGAACACTCTTACCACATTGATATTTTATTATTATCCCATTATATTATGATATACATATGAATTAAGATCCAAATCAACCAACCTTATCACCTATTTACAAAATCACCACCTTAAATCATTAGTACGAGTGTATCCATTTCCTAGAATTCTTTCCTTACACCCCATCTGTGAATCACCTTGAAAAGGTTTCCTTTTCCCAAAACCCCATTAATATTGAATGTATTTATATTTTTTACTCATATCTTAGTGTATAATTTAGGTATCAAGACTTCCATGCATTCCAACCATGCTTCTAAAAACTTACAATCATCCTAATTTCCTTATGAGTAAAATAATTATGCTAACATGAAATCCCTATCTCAAATGAATGATAAGTATCTTATCAATGGTCACTTTTTCCTAGATTAACTAACCTTTATAAGGATTATTATTGATAACTATCCAATTATTATTTCACCTGGATGAATCATTTTTCCACATTATCCAAATCATCCCAAGACTAGGCTGAATATGATTTTACCTTGCAACCCCAAATCAATATCCCTATTTTTCAACATCTGAGAATAAATACATATTGAATCAAACCCAAGTCAAGTACCAAATCCCTTAAAAATCCTGTAAAAATAAAAAACACAAATCATCCTAGACATATCATAAGTCCTCACCCCTATCATAGAACTAACCTTCAGTGATAATAACACCCTCACCATAGGTTTCACCAGATGGTCGGGTCTATGGGTACGATTCATGGATCATAAACTTGGTCATTATATCTAGTAAAACCTATAATACAACTTGAAATACATTTAACTTTTATATAAAAATCACAATCAGTCACCCCCATCAATATAAAATAATACCACAAGGATAATCACACTTATATACATCGCATATCTAGTATATTATGAAGTAAAACTCTTAGATCTTGGCCAACTAAGATATCAATGATCAACCTCTTAATTCATTATCAAGTGATCATTGGTGATGTTTAATCCAACTAACATAACCCTAATCTATAATTTACCCTAGTCTATTAATTAACTTTACACCAATTAATCATTTAATTCCAAATTAATTACTAACCAATAACTTTTAATTAATCCAAGACTATTCTCATTTTCATTTAAAAACACTATCGTATCATCATAAAAATAATGCATCAACATTGTATCCACACAAATAATTTTCTCATTATGAAATTTTATATGGTACATGAATAATCACGAGTATGTCAAGCAGTAGACATAGAGAAAACTCACTTTGGGGCCGAAGTCGAAGCGAGAAAGGTCGTCGGGAGAAGGGGGTCGCGGGTTGCCGGTCGCAGGCACCGCCGGAGGAGGTCGCGGGGTCGCTGGAGGAGGTCGCGGTGTCGCCGGAGGAGGTCGCGGGGTCGCTGGAGGAGGTCACGGGGTCACCGGAGGAGGTCACGGGATCGCCGGGGGGTCGCGGGGGGCTGCGGGCGAGGGTTGCAGGGAAGGGTCGCGGGGGGCTGCGGGCGAGGGTTGCAGGGAAAGGGGTCGGGGTAGGGAAGGGTCGGGGTTTTTTAAAAAAAACAAAGGTTTAGCGGCGGTTTATTAAAAACCGCCGCGAAATGTATTTCGGAAAACGTTTAGCGGCGGTTTTGTGAACCGCCGCCACAAAACGGCCGCTAAACACTGTTTATTTTGTAGTGAAATGAATTTTCAGTGAATAGTGTATTTATTTTAAAAATAAATTAAAAATATTTAGAAAATTATTTTTATAAAATGGAGTTCATTTTTGAAATCATAGCATTGATATTTGGTTAAGGTGAAATTTTGGGATTTTTCTGAGAAAGTTGAATTTTTAGTGAATAGTAAAAATATAGTTTTAGGGTTTCGATATGTTTAATGACATCATAACTGTGTCATGATGATGTCATGAGATATTTTATGGGTTTTCCGACCAAAGGTGATGAATTATTGTATTGGGGGCCCCATTTGTCCTAACTTCATGGGGAATATCTTGGGAGAGCACATGGTTATGAGAAACCCACTTATGAGGTGTCCCTTGGCCATTAATGCCTTGTCCCCTCACTTTACCTATAAATACCAAGACATTCTCTCATCCTTTGGAATCCAAAATCATTCTCAATGAAGTTATGCTCTCCTTACCTCCCAATGAGTCCTCCCAAGGTTCCCCCAATCCCTCAAGGTCCCAACCTTTGAGTTTTAAGAGTTACGTTTTAAGGTAAGGGATCTGACCTCTCTCTTTCTTTTCAAGAAATCTCTTTGATTAATTTCTTTTATGCTCCATGTTATTATGTTAAAGGATGTTATTTTATACTCCTCTTACTTTCCTATTCATTTTCATATAATGAGAGATCCTCTCTAACTCTCGTTATTTCGTTTTATGAAGTTTGAAGTGGCGTCGTTAGGCTGTCGAACTTTTTGTAACAGATTATTTCTCCCTTCTCATTTTTCAAGATTTATTTTCATGTAAAGTATTTCAAGTTCCTTTTTATTATGTTGCTGTATGATCTCTTAATTTATCATACTGATCTTTTATGATCATATGATAACAGACCCCATTTTATCTCTTTAATTCAGTTTTTTGACGTTTTAGGTGGCGCTGTTAGGCTGCCGAATTTTTAAGTGGTTCTTTCACCATTCCCCTTTTTCAAAGTTCTAATTCCATGTCAAGTCTTGCAAGTTCATTTTTATTATGTTGGGGTATGATCTCTAAATCTATAAAACTGATCTTTTATGTGCATAAGATGAGATACCCTATTTGATCTCATCAATTCATTTTTGTTGAAGTTTAAGTGGCGTCGTTAGGCTGCCGAATTTTTAAGGAATTCTTTCACCCTTCTCGTTTTCAAGATGTATTGTCATGTCAAGTCTTTAAATTTCCTTTTTATTATGTCGGGGAATGATATATATGTCTATAATAATGATAATTTATGTTCATTTGATGAGAGACCCTATTTTATCTCATCAATTCATTTTTGTTGAAGTTTAAGTGGCGCCGTTAGGCTGCCGAATATTTAAGGGATTCTTTCACCCTTCTCGTTTTCAAGATCTATTTTCATGTCATGTCTTTGAAGTTCCTTTTTATTATGTTGGTGTATAATCTCTATGTCTATAACACTGATCATTTATGTTCATATTATTAGAGACCCTATTTGATCTCATCAATTAATTTTTGTTGAAGTTAAAGTGACGTCGTTAGGCTGCCGAATTTCTATGGGGTTCTTTCACCCTTCTCGTTTTCAAGATCTACTTTCATGTCAAGTCTTTCAAGTTCCTTTTTATTATAATGGGGTATGATATCTTTTTATATAATACTGATCATTTATTTTCATATGATGATAGACCCTATTTGATCTCATCAATTCATTTTTGTTGAAGTTTAAGTGGCGCCGTTAGGCTGCCGAATTTTTAAGGGATTCTTTCACCCTTCTCGTTTTCAAGATCTATTTTCATGTCAATTATTTCAACTTCATTTTTATTATGTTGGGGTAAGATCTCTATGTCTATCATACTTATCATTTATGTTCATATGATGAGAGACACTATTTGATCTCATCAATTCATTTTTTTTGAAGTTTAAGTGATGTCATTAGGCTGCCGAATTTCTAAGGGGTTCTTTCACCCTTCTTGTTTTCAAGATCTACTTTCATGTCAAGTCTTTCAAGTTCCTTTTTATTATGTTGGGGTATGATATCTATATCTATAATACTGATAATTTATGTTCATATGATGAGATAACCTATTTGATCTCGTCAATCCATTTTTGGAAGTTTTAAGTGACACTGTTAGGCTGCCGAATTCTCATAAGAGAAATATTAGTTTTGTCTTCCTTTCATGTTCTTAATTTCATATGGTATATCTTTCAAATTTAATTAACATGTTCCCAAATCCTTTATATTCTGTCCCCCTACTGTTTTATGGATCATTTATGAATGTTTGACCCATGTCCCCTCTCATTTAAATGTTTTCTAAAACCTCGTAACATAGCTTTTATGCTACAGAATTTCCGTTTCAAAATATCTCCCTCTTTTTCTAAAGTTCATTTATTTTATTAAGTGAATACTAAAATCTCTTTCTTCTAAAGGGTTATTCACATATGTATCAAAATACTCTATTTTAAATTCTGGGATTTATATACATGAAACCCGCTTTCCCTTTTCCATGGGTTTAAAGTGATATAAAGATCATGTCTTTAAAGCAGTTTTAAAATGTTATGATTATGAAATGAAACCCATTTCTTTTATGTTATATGGGTTCTTTATGAAATTATTGATGATGATATATGTGTCTCACATGATAATAAAGACATGTCAAGGGTGCGCCCAGATAGCGCTCCAATGCATTGGGTAAAGACTTAATCTCTAAGGATGGCTTTTAGACTCATACCTTGGTGAATAACCATGGTAATTTTTAATGACACCTAGGGGATGGACCTTGGTGAAACGAAATTATTGTCACTATTAAATGTTGCAGCCACATCTTCTATTTATGAAAAATGTTATCTTTATTATGATATATCTCATGATTTCTTTCTCATGCCTTAATGTTCTTTTCATAACCTTATTGAAGTATCTCAAGTTCACATGTAAAATGTTTCTCTTGTTTCCCTTACTGGGCCTTCTGCTCACCCTTTCTTTTGATGTATGTCTCCAGGTTATGAGATTCAGAAAGGAACCTAGGATAAACATGAGGAGAATCCTTTCATGTTTTTAAGAAGAATGTTTTATGTTTTCATGTTTTAAGTTCCCGGTTTCCAAGACACTGAACCTTAAAGATCCTCAGTTTTGTAAAATGTAATGAAAGTTTATGTGATAAAAAGGCGGGACGTGATAGTTGGTATCAAAATATGGTTTAGTTATTTTTGGAAATTAAGATATGAAAACTTTAGAAAGAAACCTATAGAAAAGTTTAAATATCAGAAATCTTCCTGGTATTTTGGTAACTATTGAGTAAGGGGTTTCCAAGCAAATACATCCCTGTCTGGATACGAGCAGGAAGAGGTGGCTCTGGCACAGATGTGCATAGGGGTAAAACCCGAAAACACCGCTTTGAGCTAGACTCGAACGGGAACTAGTACACGACAACGGGACTTGCTGCACTCTTGTTTACGACACTCCCGAGGATATGCTTTGGTAAATTCATAAGCTTAGTATGAACATTTTTTTAAAGGAACAAAGATAAAATAAAATAAAGATTCTCATAAGAATATATGATCATGGATAACCTAGATTGAAATCTAGGGGATCACAAGTTAGGGTATAATTTTCTTCTACAAGTTATCCTTATATGCTTTAAGTTCCTTTTCATGATTATTGGCTATGTATTTAAGCCCCTAATTATACTTTCTCTTCTTAGTTAATAGTGGGAAATGGAAGAACATGTCCCAACAACCAATGTGATAGGAAATGCGACGATTGTCGTATTAATATGACAGAGATGATTAGGGGATTAAAAGATGATTACTATATTGGAAGATGTTCACTATTTTGGGGACCCTATATGATCGAGGTAAATATATTACTACTGTATTTTCATTGAGAAGTATGTTTGACTTATATTTTGAAGAATCGATGAATTTAAGGTGGACTTATAGTAAATTAGGTTACTTATGGGAATTATTAAACTATCTTGGCTAAAATATTTTTAGGTTAGCTACTTTTATTATAATATGTTAGGAGTGGTTGATGTTCTTTGGAGATGAACAATGAAGTTTATTTTGGAAGACTATGTTATGAAATCCCTCTTGTATTTGGGTTTCAATATTAGTTAGGTTTATTTTGAGGAATTTTAAGGACTTTTATTTATGGAATTGTCTATGATGAACTTTGGGTGGTACCATGGAACTTTGAAGATTTAAAAGTAGTTTCCATTCCTATAGGATTATTTCTTTTTGAAGAGTTGATTTACCTTACCCTTTCTATTTTTGGGAAAATGTTTAAAGATATATGAAATAGATAGTTAATCTTTTGTGGATTATGTGATTCTCTAGATGACGATTCTTGTGTTTTGATGAGACAAAGTAGTTTTGAATGCTCATTGTTTGGAAAAAAGATTATTTTTGCGTAGAAACTTATTAAAGGATGAAACTCTACATAAAGGTAGGTATATTTTCTATGTAGTAAATGAATTCCTCAAAATTATGCAAAGGAACGTAAAACAAATACATTTTTGGTTTATGTTTCCTACTAGGTAATCAAAGACCGTTTACACACATCATATGTTGGGGATTTTCTTATGGTTAACTTTCTCCTAATCATGTTTTCTATCACTATCCCTCAGAACTTGACCCTTTGTTTTCTCCTCCATGTCCATGTTTTCCTACATGGAATCCTAGTGTGGGTTAACTCGGGTGACCTTTGTACTTCCCTTTCTTTCTTTTAAAGTAATAGTTTTACTGACTCCTTTTTCGATGTGGGACTTTCAATGAAATTTCAAAACCCAATTTTAAAAATTGTGATAACGCAATTTCTTAAGGGGGAAGATTGTAACGACCCGAAATTTTGAATAAATCTTGTTTCCTAATTTTATGTGTTATTTTATTTTATTTTTATACTCAACAAAAAATTTTCATTTGATAACATGATTATAATTAAAATGAGACCATTTGGATTTGACTGGTATATGACCATTGGTCAATATGACCGCTGGAAACTAAACATTTTGATTATTGTCTCTAAATAAAAGTAATCATGGTTAATTATTATAGAAAGAAGATTTTATGGCCTCACCCTGTTGTCTTGGACCGATCGAAGCCCATCTAACAGAACTTGGGAAGGAGGTAGCACCACTGGGCTTTGCTCTAGACCAAACCCAAGTGGAACTTCATCGTGTGAAGCTAGAACGGAATCACCTTCGCGAGAAGTTCAACCTAATAGAAATTACTACTCGTGCGATGTTGGCAGAGCCTCCCTCGTATTCTCTAACCTTAGCACACCTTACACTTAGGTTCTATGCTGGTGTGATAAGGGGCTATGTAAGGAGACTGTAACTACCTTGGGTAACCCTTTGTTTTAAATAAAAATTTTGATTTCTTCTTATGATGAAGTTAATGAATTTTCAAATGTCCGGATAAATATAGTATGCATATTTCTGATGAATTTTAGAAAAATGATATTTTAAAAATGTTTAGGTAAACCTTAAATAATTAAAAATGTGTAATCATTTTAAAAAAATGGTCTTCTACAATTATGTTCAGTATGAAATTTAGAGTCTAATAAGCTCAACTTGATTTTTGATGAATAGTAAATTATGAATAGTGATTTTACTCTTAGGATTAGTAATGTGACCAAATGGATTAGTAATCTCACTTAATGAAAGTATTAATATAATCTAGGCACCTTGATTAAGTAATGTGATTCAATAAAATGGTTAAATAACGGTTTCATAAATTATTATTCAAGTATTAGTTTTTTTGGATGAATAGTGTTTTTAAAATAAAAAATTAATTAAAAATATTTAAAAAATTATTTTTATAAAATGGAGTTCATTATTGAAATCAGAGCATTGATATTTGGTTAAGGTGAAATTTTGGGATTTTTCTGAGAAAGTTGAATTTTCAGTGAATAGTAAAAATACAGTTTTAGGGTTTCGGTATGTTTAATGACATCATAACTGTGTCATGATGATGTCATGCGATATTTTATGGGTTGTCCGACCAAAGGTGATGAATTATTGTATTGGGGGACCCATGTGGCCTAACTTCATGGGAAATATCTTGGGAGAGCACATGGTTATGAGAAACCCACTTATGAGGTGTCCCTTGGCCATTAATGCGTTGTCCCCTCACTTTCCCTATAAATACCAAGACATTCTCTCATCATTTAGACTCCAAAATCATTCTCAACGAATTTCTGGTCTACTTACCTCCCACGGAGTCCTCCCAAGGTTCCCCCAAGCCCTCAAGGTGTCACGGCCCGCCCTCGGGGTCCGTGCCGTGACTACCCCAAGCCCGCCTTCCATAGGCCAGGGGCTGGCGACTAGCACCAAGGCGTAAATCCCAGTAAAAAGGGAAGGCATTGCCTTTGTAAAGTAAACAAACACCACAGAGTAAGCAAGCGGAAAGTAAACACTAAACAAAAGCAGAGTACAACTGAAAGTGCAGAAAAGTAAATGGGCCAGTATACAAACCCAAACTGAAAGTAAAGTACAACTCGAAAGGGAAAACAGCAACTGAAATGTAAAAGCCGCTACACCGAGCTGTCTACTGGAAATCCCACCTGAAGGGTGGGTACAGATAGCTCCTCTGCTCCACGGGTCCCGCCGTCCGCTCCGAGCACGTCCCGCCCAGTGGTCCACCTCCGGGTACCGTCCCGCTCTGCAAGCCTCAGCTAAGATCAACGTTTTCTGTCGTCTGCATCCAACACAACGTAGTGCCGCCAAAGCCCGTGCAGGGGTGAGTATAAGCTACTCAGTAGGGACCCCGAGACCCCTGAAGGTCTCTCAAATCCACAAAGGATAAACCACGAAGAAAGGTACAATCACGAAGTAACAACCGACACTGCTTAGGTATATGCCCATACATATACCTAAGTCATCAATTCAAATACGCTCCAACCTCCGAGCCCAAGTACAACTCAGTCCACACAGGAAAGTATACGTATTCCACACAGGAAAGCAAAACGTAATCCACACAGGATTGCACAACACAATCCACACAGGAAAGCAAAAAGGTTTCAGCTCACACAGGTATACATCTTCAAAGGACGATAAAGATGATCTCTGATCCATCTAAGTCGTCGGACCCACGAAGGATCGATAGGTAACTAACCCCCGCAAAAGACCCACACAGGATCGGGCCCACAGAGGACCTGTAGGCGCTGGTTCACACAGGACCGCTGAGCGCAAGGACCCACACAGGATCGGACCCACACAGGATCGGGTCCACACAGGACCTGTAGCACTGATCCACGTAGGATCACTGAGTGCTGTAGTCGTCGTCGTCGAATCCACATAGGATCTCTGTACTGTCGTCGTCGCAGTCACAGTAGCAGTAGCAGTAGTAGTCACAGTAACAATCGCAGTCGCAGCCAGCACTAGGGTTCCCGCACACAGCAAACTCGTTCAGGAGGGTCCGCTCCACGAGCCGAGAGGCTGATACATCAACTGTCACAAAGTCCAGAGTTGATGTATCCAAAAGTTCTGTATCGTCAACAGGAACTCAACGCAACAGACGGCGCGTCGATCGGACGCCTGGTCTGAGAGTTATTGGTATTTTCGTCCCCGGGGCCCGGTTGGTTTTTAAGGCAAAACCAACCCGACCGTACTCCACCTGTGTCCAAACCTCGGGCAGAGTATGCCAAAAGATCCGTCTCACTAAGAGGAACACAACACAGCTGAAGGCACGTCAATCGGACGTCCGTAGCTCAAGATATGAGCGTTTCCGCTCCGAAGGCCCGGTTGGTTTCGTGAACGAACCAACCCGGCCGAACACAAAGTAATCCGAAACCTTGAGTGCGATATACGGAAACGACCGTCTCGATCCAAGGATCGCGTTGCCGCAGACGGTTCGTCAATCGGAGGTCCGAGGCTCAAGATATGGCCAAAAGACCGAATCTGATCCGAAACGGGGGGTCCGGGTCCGGGTCGACCCGACCCGGGTCCAACCCGGCCAGGCCGGCCGGCCGGCCGGCGCGGCGGCCGCGGCGGCCTGGCGCCGCACGGAGGCAGCGTGGGGGGAATCATTTCCCCCGCTGATTGGAAGGGGCGGCGCGGCTAATTGCCGCGCCCATTGCAAAAAAAAAACGGCCCCCACGTGGGGGCTGGCTTGGAGAAAAACCGGGGGGCTGCTGCCCCCCCCCCCTTTCATGGAAACCGCCCCCCTCTTTAAGAGGGGGGTTTTTGTTGCTGGCCGGGGGATTAATTTCCCCCGGATTTGACCATCCGGCCGGCCGGCTGGCCGGCCGGTTTTCTCCAACGGGACCGGAAAAATCCGGTCCCCTTTTCGGCTTCCGACGCCGGCGGCCCGGCCGCCGGTCTCCTCGTCCCGCCGCGGCCCGGATCTGGCCGCGGTGTTCGTCTTCCTGCGCGGTGCGACGGCACTGCGCCCCTCCGCCGCACCTTGATTTCCTTCAACGCGGCGCGACGGCGTCGCGTTCTTGATGTTTCTTCCATGGTGCGCACGCGACGGCGTCGCGTAACAAGATTGGGCGAATATCCGCGTGGTGCGACGCCACCACGCCACCTTGATTCATCCGCAAATTTAAACACCAAGAACGTAGGAGGGGGTTCGGCCATGTTCATGTGGTCCGGCCCCCTCACGTTAAAACACAAATTAAATAATCAATATTCTCACGTTAGTCATGCGAACCACGAGCAAGAATAAAATAATTAAACAATAATCAACAACCCCTACCTCGGGTATAGGTTCGAAGATTTGACAACGTCCCACGGAGGACAACGTCGCGGAGGTCGGGCGTCGCGGTAGTCGTTCGTCAAATCCGTTGACGAAGAGATATGCCCGAAGAGATACGTCGTTGGCGAATCTTCGTATGCCGACGAAGAAGGTCCGAGGAAGAAGCGGCGTTCCCTCTCGTTGACACGGAAGACGAAGAAGAGAGGCGGCGTTCTTCGTCGGAGCTTGAGCGTTCTTCGTCGGAGCTTGAGCGTTCTTCGTGTTCTTCGTCAGAGCTTGAAGAAGAAGAAGAAGCTCTCAAAAGCTCTCAAATTGGCTAAAGATTTCTAACCCAACAAAGAGAGAGAAGAGCTTAATTTAATCAAAAACGTAACAAATGAATTTCAAAGGTTTGAAATTCAAAAAGGATGTAACAACCCGAGAATTCATGTTTTGTGTAATGATATGTTTCCCCTTTTAGTTGGACCATCTTGCTTTAAAAAGAAAAGGAAAATAAACGAAAAACGTAACAACAAGCATGAATGGAACACTCCTTTATTAAGAAACATGACGTTTACAACTTCCCACAATCAAAACATCACTAACCAAGGATTCCAACCAAGAATCTGATTACAACGATGGGAAGACTGCTTAGAACCACTAGGAGCCCGAGTATGCGGTAAGGATTTCGAGCATCCATCATAAGGAACGTAAGAATAGCTGACGCCACCGCGACCGTGCTCAACACCAAGGGGATCATACGAACCATCCGTGTTTCTCCTTCAGCCACTTGGGGTAAGGGTCACCCGAGACCTAATTCTTTTATAAGCACCAAAGATGACCGTTGGACCACAAACGGTCATAAATCTAACCGTTGGACCCCAAACGACCATAAATCCGACCGTTGGTTCCCAAAGAATCCAATGATCGTTTTGACCGTTGGAAATAAAATGATCCGAATGATACATGTGTAGTTTTCTTTAATGTTTTAAATGACCTCAATGTTAATTATCCTTTGTTTTCAAAAAAATAAGATTTGTATTTTATGTTTTAAAAGGAAAGAATTAATATTATTGTCCTCTTCCACTATACTTTTTAATTAAATAATTAAACAATTGTTTTTCTAGTTATATCAAACCTGTTGAATTTCATTTATGAGTTTGCATCAAAATAGATACCTTATTTCTCGTATGATTAAACCTTTTATTAATTATTTTAGAAACTACGTCAAATTATGGTTTCTTTCACTTGTGTGTTTTGTGGTGTTAATATTTTCACCAACACACACTTGTATGTGTGATAAAATATAGTTGCACTAAATGTTACCTTCTAATTAAGAAAAATAGGATAGTTAACTAGCAAGGGGAATTAAAATATATATACTTGTGTCGTGTTTTAATGAAATAGTATGTAATTAATAATTAAGGATTAATAATAATGTCAATCTAATATTAATTTTTGATGTTGCAAAATATATATATATATACATATAATAAAACGTTTTGATTAAATCAATATATATATATATATATATTTTTAACCAATAATATATTTTAAATAAGAATGGTTTAATAATAATAATATAAATTAGGCTTGATTAAATTATTTGACAACAGAATTATTATTAAAATAATGAATAATTGAGTTTAATAAATTAATAATAACTTTATTAATAAAGAGATTCTTTTTTTTAGAAAAACCTGTATGATAAAAACCGTGTTTATACTGCGGTGGGTTTCCAGCTGTCCGATCCTTTCTCCCCTGGATCACGGCCGTCCGCTTCTTTTATCGCGCTACATCCTGGGCCGTCGATCGCACCACATCTGATCTCGGCCGTCGTTTTTCTTTTTCCTCCACGTCGCGTTTCACGTTTTTTCTTCTCCACGTCGCGATCATCTCCCTCGCGCCGAACCAGCAGCAAGTTGCTGCGTTTTTTCTGCAACCCTTCTATCCTTAGTCTAGCGGGTGGACCCGGCGGCATCCTTACTTTTTCCACATGGTTTGTACTGCTCTCGTCCCTGGTTTTCCGTCGTCTCCTCTTAAGTATCGGACCTCACCGCAGGCAAGGGTTGTTTCTGCACCGGTTGAGAAGAGCTTGCACCGAGCTCTCTTGTTGGCCGACCACCGATCCAGCATCGCCCCGAGTCATCTCCTGTTTTCGTCCTCCAAGCCGAGGTAAGGGTCTTTTGTTTTTTTTCAGTCTGTGTAGTCTGTGTAAGTACCGGGTTGTTTAGAGTTATATATATACTTTTATACTGGTTATATATGTATATATATGTATTCCATGTGCATACTTTCGGGATCCTGCAGTTGCACCTTGCTCCTCCTCCTTCTCGTCGAGCTGGTAAGGGATAGTTGAGTTTTGTGTTTCTTTTTTTTTATATGCTTATATATGTAAACATATATATATATATTTGGATTTAACTTTCAATCCTTTGTTTTTGGGCTCCCTAAATATGATTATTAGTTCTAAACTCATGTTTTAATGTGTCAAATACTTGAAAGGGGTCAAGTGTGCTTTTGTGTTTTCTTTTACTTCGAAATATAAAAAAATATAGACATGTTTATATAAACACAAACCCATTTGCATGTACGCACTATGTGTGTAATGTATACATACGTCCTGAGGCTATGCACCTGATTCCGCTGGCTTCGTTGTCTTCCTCTCCTCCTCTCCGTACTGGTAAGGGTGATATTTTGAAACTCGGTTTGGGTTCATGTTTGTTTTTCGTTTTATGTTATTTTATATTTTTCATATATATAAATATAAATGTTTTATTTTTTGAAATATAAACGAGGAAGATCAAATTTAAGTTATGTTTTTATTACAATTCGACTTATATACATATACATGTTTTTCTTTTGTATGAAACCTCTTCCAAATCAGAACTCTTTTTGTGTACATCAAATTAAGACAAGATTTGTGGGAATCCAAAGTATGAATAAAACTGAATCCCTTGACAAGTGTTAAGTTGATTTCCTTATGTGCTTTTATAAAACCCTATCTACCCCTTTTGTTAGAAAATTTATGTTCTTAAGAATATGTGAATAATGTAATGAATCAATTGAGTATTATTTAATTAACTAGACCACTGAGACACATATACACAATACACGGCTTCGTGTGTTACATATATACATAACTGTGGACTGATTGACAGTATTTTTGGCAAACGAAAGTTAACATTGTTTGGTGATTTTTTTAATTCTTATCCATTTCTAGAACTCCGAATAGTTGCAAGAAATGACACTTGCCTTGTTTTTAATTTTCTAGCACATTATGGTTCTAAAAGGAGATGTTTTAAAGATATCCTTAAGCCTGGAAGTGGCCCTTAGTAATAATGTAATTCTACATGACAAACCAATACATTGAGTGTTTAAGTTATTATTTCTTGTGTAATAAGCTTGTTGTTTCCAGTTCTGATTCTTTATTTATGCTCATGACATAATATGCTTCAAATTCTTTACGCTCATGACATGATCTGCTTCAAATGGTGAATATGTATGAGAGACTTTGACTATGAATATATGAATGAAACCTAATGAACGTATGACCATGTCTAAATATGAGAGGGAAGTATTGGACTTACATGTTATGGACGGGTGCGCCCGGAATTATATAGCGCTCCAATGCATTGGGTAAAGGATGAGTCTCATGAGACGTTATGTGCTACAGTCTTGGCGGTTAGCCTCGGCTTGTGCTTCTATGGAAACGGGATTGGCGGTTAGCCTTGACCCGTATTAAGTTATGTTTTTATGGTCTTGACTCAAGGTCTTGACAAGGTCCGGCATTATACTTTCCCTCCACATATGAAGATTAATGGTGAACCAGGGGATGGTTCAACTAACAGGACATCCCTAACTGGGTAAATTCCCTTAGACTATGAGAAAGGAAACATGTGATAAGAACTGAAAAACATATTTTTGGTATCATAAGAACTTTACGTGTCCTTGTCTTGTTTAATGTAATGTTTTATCACTTTCTAAAATGTCTGCCTTGAAAGGCTCCCTTGATCATGAAACCGTACTTAACGTGACAAGAACTGTTCTCTTATGGTGAACTGTTAAATGAACTGCCTTCTTCTCACGAACCATGATATGCATGTTTTCCTATCTAGCCATAGTAATTCCCTTGGAATTAAAGTAACCTTGTTTTAACTTTATGTATTGCTTACTCTGTTTATTTTGCGCACTCTGACCATGTTTACATTACGGCTTATTGCAAGTACGTGCCTCTTTGTGCAAGTGGTTTTCAAAGAAAGTTGGATTTCATGTTTATAATAAATGATAATGTTTGAGAAAAGTATTTGTATTCTTTTCAAAGGATTTATGTATGAAAGGATTTTCCTAAAAATGATTTTTAAACCCCTTACTGGGCATTTTTGCTCACCCTACGTTTTGTTTAAAATTTTTCAGGTACGGTTGATATTAATGAAGCTAAACAAAAGCAGCTGGTTTCCCAGAATCCCGAGCCTCACGATCCTCTGTTGTGATGAGACATGATATTTTGTTTGTAATGATGTAGTGTTAAGTGTATCATGTCTCATTACGCACCCCGGTATTTGGGGGTCGCTATAGTTGGTATCAGAGGATGGGTTCAGGAAGCTCTGGAAAACCAGGTGATATAAATATATTGCTAAGACTAATTAAGTAAAAACGTTATGATTTTCAGATGGCTGATGTACCTACTGACCTTTTGTCACTCCCCACCGAGGCCCTAGAGAACATTATATCTCTAGTTAGCCGTGAAAACTTCTTGAACTACGCTCACATTCGCATGACGTGTAAGCACCTATACGATGTGTCGAACTCATCTAGGGTGCTTAGTCTCCACCGGGGAATAGGGATGGATTATCTCCTAATGATGATGACCCAGTTTCCCTCGTATGCACGTCGAGGAAGGTATCAAGAAGGACTCTTCCGAGTGTTTACTGCGGGCGAGGAGTTTGGCACAATGCTAGATAACCCTTTCCAAGAAGCTGCTGCTGCCGGAGATCTTCGAGCGGCTTATCTGTGTCAGGTCCTGCACTATGGCTTATGGGGCCAGTTAATGGACTTCGAAGCGTTGGAGAATGAGTCCACTCGTGTGTCTCTTAGGCAAGAAGTGTACACCGACGTTTCCCAACTCCACACCCCTCACGCGAAACTCAAGAGGCGCTATAAATGTCCCCATGACTTTAGTCCTGTATGTTCATCTTGTGTATGGTTTGTGGAGTTAGAGAGTTTCGCCTCTCTTTGTCGTGTCCGTCTGGAAAACTCAGACTTTAATGTGTAAACTTTCTTAATTAAAAAAGTTTATGATCTCTTTCCTCTTAGTGTTGTTAAGTGACCTCTCTTGTTTACCTTTTCTTCCAGATGGAAAGTCAGATGAACCTCTCGTCTCTGCCTGACGAGTTAATAGAGGTTGTCTTGATCAGAACTTGTATGGAGGACTTTCCCTCCTTTCTCCACCTACGAGGGTCCTGTCAACGTCTTCTGGACATAGCAAACAGTCTAGAAATTCTCCGCGCGTGTTAGGAGAATGAATATGTGATCCACCTCCTTGCCACCACCCAGCTCCCCTGCTATAGGCGAAGGGGGAGATACCAGGAAGGGCTGTTTCAGTGTTTCTCTATGACACGGAACTTCTCCGCCAGAGCTTGCTTTCTCGTAGCAGCTCAGGACGACAACCTCAGAGCCGCCTACATGTTTCAGATCCTGAACGTCAGCCTTCTCAATCGCGTTGTACCCCTCAACTACCTCGAGCGTAATGAAGTTCGAAGGGTTACTAGGGGATTCGTCCGCTCGGACGTCTCAGAGCTGTTTATTGCACGAGCCTCCCTGTGGAAGCCTGTGTGTAGTGCCCATGAGCAGGAGTACAAGTCTTATTGCTCAAAGTGTATCTGGGTCAGGGAAACAGAGGAGCTGTGTACCAGTTTAGGGGTACCGTTAACTGAGCCAGGCCTTCAGTTTTGGTAATGTTGAGCGACTGAAGTCTTTCTCTTGTCTTTTTATGAATAGAATTGTGAGGACACAATTCTTTTAAGGGGGAGATAATGTAACAACCCGAGAATTCACGTTTTGTGTAATGATATGTTTCCCCTTTTAGTTGGACCATCTTGCTTTAAAAAGAAAAGGAAAATAAACGAAAAATGTAACAACAAGCATGAATGGAACACTCCTTTATTAAGAAACATGACTTTTACAACTTCCCACAATCAAAACATCACTAACCAAGGATTCCAACCAAGAATCCGATTACAACGATGGGAAGACTGCTTAGAACCACTAGGAGCCCGAGTATGCGGTAAGGATTTCGAGCATCCATCATAAGGAACGTAATAATAGCTGACGCCACCGCGACCGTGCTCAACACCAAGGGGATCATACGAACCATCCTTGTTTCTCCTTCAGCCACTTGGGGTAAGGGTCACCCGAGACCTAATTCTTTTATAAGCACCAAAGATGACCGTTGGACCACAAACGGTCATAAATCTAACCGTTGGACCCCAAACGACCATAAATCCGACCGTTGGTTCCCAAAGAATCCAATGATCGTTTTGACCGTTGGAAATAAAATGATCCGAATGATACATGTGTAGTTTTCTTTAATGTTTTAAATGACCTCAATGTTAATTATCCTTTGTTTTCAAAAAAATAAGATTTGTATTTTATGTTTTAAAAGGAAATAATTAATATTATTGTCCTCTTCCACTATACTTTTTAATTAAATAATTAAACAATTGTTTTTCTAGTTATATCAAACCTGTTGAATTTCATTTATGAGTTTGCATCAAAATAGATACCTTATTTCTCGTATGATTAAACCTTTTATTAATTATTTTAGAAACTACGTCAAATTATGGTTTCTTTCACTTGTGTGTTTTGTGGTGTTAATATTTTCACCAACACACACTTGTATGTGTGATAAAATATAGTTGCACTAAATGTTACCTTCTAATTAAGAAAAATAGGATAGTTAACTAGAAAGGGGAATTAAAATATATATACTTGTGTCGTGTTTTAATGAAATAGTATGTAATTAATAATTAAGGATTAATAATAATGTCAATCTAATATTAATTTTTGATGTTGCAAAATATATATATATACATATAATAAAACGTTTTGATTAAATCAATATATATATATATATATATATATATTTTTAACCAATAATATATTTTAAATAAGAATGGTTTAATAATAATAATATAAATTAGGCTTGATTAAATTATTTGACAACAGAATTATTATTAAAATAATGAATAATTGAGTTTAATAAATTAATAATAACTTTATTAATAAAGAGATTCTTTTTTTTAGAAAAACCTGTATGATAAAAACCGTGTTTATACTGCGGTGGGTTTCCAGCCGTCCGATCCTTTCTCCCCTGGATCACGGTCGTCCGCTTCTTTTATCGCGCTACATCCTGGGCCGTCGATCGCACCGCATCTGATCTCGGACGTCGTTTTTCTTTTTCCTCCACGTCGCGTTTCGCGTTTTTTCTTCTCCACGTCGCGCTCATCTCCCTCGCGCCGAACCAGCAGCAAGTTGCTGTGTTTTTTCTGCAACCCTTCTATCCTTAGTCTAGCGGGTGGACCCGGCGGCATCCTTACTTTTTCCACACGGTTTGTACTGCTCTCGTCCCTGGTTTTCCGTCGTCTCCTCTTAAGTATCGGACCTCACCGCAGGTAAGGGTTGTTTCTGCACCGGTTGAGAAGAGCTTGCACCGAGCTCTCTTGTTGGCCGACCACCGATCCAGCATCGCCCCGAGTCATCTCCTGTTTTCGTCCTCCAAGCCGAGGTAAGGGTCTTTTGTTTTTTTTTCAGTCTGTGTAGTCTGTGTAAGTACCGGGTTGTTTAGAGTTATATATATACTTTTATACTGGTTATATATGTATATATATGTATTCCATGTGCATACTTTCGGGATCCTGCAGTTGCACCTTGCTCCTCCTCCTTCTCGTCGAGCTGGTAAGGGATAGTTGAGTTTTGTGTTTCTTTTTTTTTATACGCTTATATATGTAAACATATATATATATATTTGGATTTAACTTTCAATCCTTTGTTTTTGGGCTCCCTAAATATGATTATTAGTTCTAAACTCATGTTTTAATGTGTCAAATACTTGAAAGGGGTCAAGTGTGCTTTTGTGTTTTCTTTTACTTCGAAATATAAAAAAATATAGACATGTTTATATAAACACAAACCCATTTGCATGTACGCACTATGTGTGTAATGTATACATACGTCCTGAGGCTATGCACCTGATTCCGCTGGCTTCGTTGTCTTCCTCTCATCCTCTCCGTACTGGTAAGGGTGATATTTTGAAACTCGGTTTGGGTTCATATTTGTTTTTCGTTTTATGTTATTTTATATTTTTCATATATATAAATATACATGTTTTATGTTTTGAAATATTAACGAGGAAGATCAAATTTAAGTTATGTTTTTATTACAATTCGACTTATATACATATACATGTTTTTCTTTTGTATGAAACCTCTTCCAAATCAGAACTCTTTTTGTGTACATCAAATTAAGACAAGATTTGTGGGAATCCAAAGTATGAATAAAACTGAATCCCTTGACAAGTGTTAAGTTGATTTCCTTATGTGCTTTTATAAAACCCTATCTACCCCTATTGTTAGAAAATTTATGTTCTTAAGAATATGTGAATAATGTAATGAATCAATTGAGTATTATTTAATTAACTAGACCACTGAGACACATATACACAATACACGGCTTCGTGTGTTACATATATACATAACTGTGGACTGATTGACAGTATTTTTGGCAAACGAAAGTTAACATTGTTTGGTGATTGTTTTAATTCTTATCCATTTCTAGAACTCCGAATAGTTGCAAGAAATGACACTTGCCTTGTTTTTAATTTTCTAGCACATTATGGTTCTAAAAGGAGATGTTTTAAAGATATCCTTAAGCCTGGAAGTGGCCCTTAGTAATAATGTAATTCTACATGACAAACCAATACATTGAGTGTTTAAGTTATTATTTCTTGTGTAATAAGCTTGTTGTTTCCAGTTCTGATTCTTTATTTATGCTCATGACATAATATGCTTCAAATTCTTTACGCTCATGACATGATCTGCTTCAAATGGTGAATATGTATGAGAGACTTTGACTATGAATATATGAATGAAACCTAATGAACGTATGACCATGTCTAAATATGAGAGGGAAGTATTGGACTTACATGTTATGGACGGGTGCGCCCGGAATTATATAGCGCTCCAATGCATTGGGTAAAGGATGAGTCTCATGAGACGTTATGTGCTACAGTCTTGGCGGTTAGCCTCGGCTTGTGCTTCTATGGAAACGGGATTGGCGGTTAGCCTTGACCCGTATTAAGTTATGTTTTTATGGTCTTGACGCAAGGTCTTGACAAGGTCCGGCATTATACTTTCCCTCCACATATGAAGATTAATGGTGAACCAGGGGATGGTTCAACTAACAGGACATCCCTAACTGGGTAAATTCCCTTAGACTATGAGAAAGGAAACATGTGATAAGAACTGAAAAACATATTTTTGGTATCATAAGAACTTTACGTGTCCTTGTCTTGTTTAATGTAATGTTTTATCACTTTCTAAAATGTCTTCCTTGAAAGGCTCCCTTGATCATGAAACCGTACTTAACGTGACAAGAACTGTTCTCTTATGGTGAACTGTTAAATGAACTGCCTTCTTCTCACGAACCATGATATTCATGTTTTCCTATCTAGCCATAGTAATTCCCTTGGAATTAAAGTAACCTTGTTTTAACTTTATGTATTGCTTACTCTGTTTATTTTGCGCACTCTGACCATGTTTACATTACGGCTTATTGCAAGTACGTGCCTCTTTGTGCAAGTGGTTTTCAAAGAAAGTTGGATTTCATGTTTATAATAAATGATAATGTTTGAGAAAAGTATTTGTATTCTTTTCAAAGGATTTATGTATGAAAGGATTTTCCTAAAAATGATTTTTAAACCCCTTACTGGGCATTTTTGCTCACCCTGCGTTTTGTTTAAAATTTTTCAGGTACGGTTGATATTAATGAAGCTAAACAAAAGCAGCTGGTTTCCCAGAATCCCGAGCCTCACGATCCTCTGTTGTGATGAGACATGATATTTTGTTTGTAATGATGTAGTGTTAAGTGTATCATGTCTCATTACGCACCCCGGTATTTGGGGGTCGCTATAAAGGATAACTCCAAAAAAATTAAATAACCCAAGTCATTTAAAGAGGGGTTAAGGGAGTTGGGAGAAGATGAAAAGTTTAGGGTTCGTGTGGGCCCCACCACACTTAATCCTCTCAAGGGAGGTTAAGTGGATGTGGGTCCCACCCCTAACTTCCTTTGAGAGAAGTTAACTAATAAGTTTAAATAAAAATATGTAATCCAAAATTTTTATTTAACTTATTCTAATCTCCCAAAAACTAACTCTCAACCCGAAATAAACGCAACTTCCGAAAAGGTCTCTTTAAGCGAATATCGGCGCTGCGAGTTCAACGGTGCCCTCGGATTTCAATTCCGAGCACTGGATCAAAAGTTAGGAATTCCCGCTCGTTCGTTCACTGAACGTACCCGAGCCAAACTTCAGAAAGTGATTCCGGGCACTCCGGGCCTCGGAATCAGGTGCCGTCTGAAACCGCGCTCTTGTAAAATTCTAAAGAAAATTAAGAAAAAAATTCCCTTGAATTTTACGGGTCTTTACATTACTCCCACCTCAGGGCTTTACATCCCCGTAAAGATACATCAAAAACTAGGGAAACAAATGAGGGTACTGAGCACGCATCTGAGCCTCCCGCTCCCAAGTGCTCTCCTGGAGATTCCCGTGCTGCCATCTGATGCGCACAAGAGGAATCGATCGCCCACGTAGGACCGGCTCCTATCGATCCTCTATCTCCACCGGAACCTCCGTAAAAGTCGCCCCATCGTCAACGTCAATCTCCCCATGGTCAATGATGTGTGTCGGGTCGTGCACGTATCTCCTCAGCTGGGATATGTGGAAGACGTCATGCACCCGGTGTAACTGAGGTGGTAGAGCCAGGCGATAAGACACCTCTCCAATCCTGCTGAGGACCTGGAAGGGTCCGATGAAGCGCGAAGATAACTTTCTGCCTCGGTGAAATCTCGGAATACCACGTCGAGGTGAGACCCTAAAGAAAACGTGGTCGCCATCCTCGAACTCCAGTGGCCTCCGCCTCCTGTCAGCGTATGACTTCTGCCGGCTCTGAGCTGTCCTCATCCGCTCCTGGATGACCTGGACCTTCTCTGTCATGGCCTGGACCATCTCTGGTCCCACCAGTGCTGAATCTCCAGGGTCTGTCCAGCACAAAGGTGATCTACAAGGTCGTCCGTACAACGCCTCGTACGGTGCCATCCCGATGGTGGAGTGGTAGCTGTTGTTGTATGCAAACTCCACCAAGGGTAGGTGGTCCTCCCAGCTATGACCAATGTTGAGGACACATGCGCGGAGCATGTCCTCGAGAGTCTGAATGGTCCTCTCCGTCTGACCATCCGTCTGAGGGTGAAAGGCTGTGCTCAGACGTAGCTGCGTCCCGAACGCCTCCTGCAACCCCTTCCAAAGCCGGGAAGTAAAGAGAGCATCTCGATCGGAGACGATAGATGATGGCACACCGTGGAGCCGCACAATCTCCTGAACGTAGAGACGTCCCATGCTCTCCACTGAGCCCTGCTCTCTGATGGGTAAGAAGTGTGCCGACTTGGTGAGTCGGTCAATAATCACCCAGATGGAGTCGTGACCTCTGGAAGTGGGTGGAAGTCCAGTCACGAAGTCCATAGATATGCCGTCCCACTTCCACTCTGGAACCTCCAAGGGCTGTACCAAGCCTGCTGGTACCTGATGGTCTGCCTTCACCTGCTGGCAGGTGAGGCATCGAGAAACGAACTCTCCTATTGCCTTCTTCATGCCCGGCCACCAGTGCTGTCGTCTGAGGTCCTGGTACATCTTCGCCACTCCAGGATGTACCGCCAAAGGAGAAGTGTGAAACTCTCTCAGCACTTCCTCTCGCAAAGCGACTGGTACCATGGTACGTCCTCTGAAAAGGATGTCATGCTCTTCTCCAAGGGAGAATCCATCAGGTGCCTATCCCGAGGATATCTGTGCACGCCGTGTCTCACAGTCAGCGTCCTCACGTTGTGCCTCCCTGACCCGCTGCAGTAGTGGAGGGGTGAATGTGAGAGACTGGAGGAAGGCTGATCCATCTCTATCCACGAAGGATATCTGCAAAGAGGCTAGCTGCTCCGTCTCCTCCTCAAGTAGCTGAATTCCCATCCTCCTGCTAAGGGCATCGGCTACTACATTCCCCTTCCCAGGAGTATAGACTATCTCAAAGTCATAGTCCTGGAGGAACTCGAGCCATCGTCACTGTCTCAGGTTCAGGTCCTTCTGAGAGAAGATATACCTGAGACTCTGATGATCAGAAAAGACTGTAAAGTGCTCACCCATCAGATAGTGTCACCATGTCTTCATAGCGAAGACCACTGCTGCTAACTCCAGGTCATGGGTATCGTAGTTCTGCTCATGCGGTCTCAACTGACGTGATCCATAGGCGATCACTTCCCGCACCTGCATCAGAACACATCCGAGTCCGGTCCCTGATGCATCACAGTAGACTACGTACCCTACTCCCTCCTCAGGCAACCTCAAGATAGGTGCGCAGTTCAATCTCTGTCTCAGCTCCTGGAAGCTCTGCTGACATCTGTCTGACCATACGAAGGGTTTCCCCTTCTTCGTCAAAGCTGTGAGTGATTCCGCAACTCTAGAGAAGTCTGGCACGAATCTCCGATAGTGTCCAGCTAGTCCCAAGAAACTCCGAACCTCAGTCACGCTCCTGGGTGGATCCCAAGCTAACACAGCCTCAATCTTCGCGGGATCCACTGCAACTCCCACCTCAGAGATAACGTGTCCCAAGAAGTGGACCTCACGTATCCATAACTGGCACTTCGAGAGCTTACCATAAAGCTGGTGCTCTCGGAGTGTGTCTAGTACAACTCGCAAGTGATAGGCGTGATCCTCCTCTGTCGTAGAGTAAATCAGAATGTCGTCGATGAAGACCACGACAAACCGATCGAGGTATGGCTGAAAGATCTTGTTCATGAGATCCATGAACACTGCTGGAGCATTGGTTACACCGAATGGCATAACCAAGAACTCATAGTGGCCATACTGACATCTGAAAGCTGTCTTCTGCACATCCTCGTCTCTGACTCTGAGCTGATGATAGCCTGACCTGAGGTCTATCTTTGAGAACAACCGTTCTCCCTTGAGCTGATCAAAGAGGTCATCAATCCTCGGTAGCGGATACTTGTTCCTCACTGTCACCTGGTTCAGGCGACGATAGTCAACACAAAGTCGCAAGCTCCCGTCCGCCTTCTTGGCGAACAATATCGGGGAAGCCCAGGGTGAAACACTGGGTCAGATGAACCCCTTTCCCTACAAGTCCTCCAACTGTACCCGCAAATCTCGAAGCTCGGCTGGGGCCATCCGATATGCTGGAGTGGATATCGGGGCTGTCCCGGGGTAAAAGTCAATATAAAATTCTACCTCTCTGCGAGGAGGTAGCCCTGGAACGTCGTCGGGAAAAACGTCCGCAAACTGATCCACCACTGCAGGAAAACCAGGACTCCGCACGTCAACTGCTCCAAGGATAAGGCTAGCCAACTGATGAGTAATGGGCTGTCCTCTCCTCCGTGGAAGTCCATCCTGTGCTGCTAAGGCTCCCTTCTCACCGGTGAAGGTGAACCTGCTCCCGTCGGTGCGTACACATCGCACCTTGTGCCTAAAACAGTCAATCTGTGCATGGACCGTAGATAGCCAATCCATGCCCAAGATGACGTCGTAAGGCCTCGACGCTGCTACAAGAAGATCCCAGCCGAAGCTCTCGCCTCCTAGAGTAAGCTCACACTGCCGGCACCAGTGCGTAATCGTCGAGTCTGCTCCCGTAGGAGTCTCTAGCCGTAAGGATCGAGCCAACGGCTCTGTCGGAATCTCCGAGCTCCGAACAAGGGCAGTGGCAATGAAAGAGTGACTCGCTCCTATGTCTATAAGAACTGCAGCAAGGGTGGAATAGACACAGATAGTACCTCGAATCATCTCGGGTGCGCCGTGGTCGTAGGCCTCTGCTGCCTGGAGCTGTGCCTGTCTCTGCCCGCCAGCTCCCTGTGGTCGGGGTGGACCTCCTTGTGGTGGTGGTGGCAGATCCTCAAAGCGTCGTCCACCACCGGCTGCTCGTCCAGCTCCTCTGCCTCGTCCGCCTCCTCCCTACGGACCGCCACGGTCGACCCTCTGCCTCTGCCTCGGTGGTCCCTCAACCGTCTACTGCTCCTCGGCACGGCGGGTCGGGCAGTCACGAGCCATGTGGCCCTGCCCGCCGCACGAGTAGCACTGTCTGCCTCTCGAAAGACTGGCTCCACGCTGTGTGCCCCGCACTGCTGAGCCAGTGTCCTGAGGTCGTCTGCCCGAAGGTCTGGTCTGCCTAGACCCCTGAGTCATCCGTCGACTGCCTGCTGCAGATGACTCTGCCACGTGTCGCCCTGCGGTGGGTCGCTGTGCTGGTGTAGACTCAGCAAGGAAGCTCTCGATCAGAAGGGCCCGCTCCAGTACTCCTGTCTGAGTCGGTATGCTGAGGGAGATCAGCGATGCCCTGATCTCGTGTCTCAAACCCTGCTCGAAGGTCCGGGTCCGGAAGAATGGGTCCCGTACCATGTTGGTCGAGTAGCGCGAGAGATCGGTAAATCTCGCCGAGTACTGAGCGACCGTCATGCTGCCCTGCCGCAGCTGTAGAAGCTCCTGGATACGCACCGCACGAAGGGTGGCTGGGACGAACTCCGAGCGGAAGAGGCTCTCAAAGTCCGTCCAAAGTAGAGATGCCTCATCGTGCACCTGGAGCATCAAGCTCCACCATCGTCTTGCTGCTGCGTGTAGTAGGCTCGCAGCGAGGATCACCATGAGGTCTGCTGGTGTCCTCACTAGCCTAAACACTCGTACCACTGCCTCCAGCCAGTCCCCTGCTGCCTGGGGATCCGTCTCCCCGCGAAACCTGGGCGGTCGCTGGCGCTGAAACTCATGCAGTGCGCTGAGGCGACGTGCATCGTCAGCGGCTGCTGCTGGAAGCATCGGGGACTCGGCGGGTAGAGCTACCGCCGGTGCCACTGCTGAGAAAGGGCCCTGCACCGAGGCCTCGTCGCTCGGTGGGCTGTCGTCACGCTCGACTCTCGGAACCCTAGCTGGCTGCCATCGTGGGGCCATCCTGAAAAGGGAACAGGTGCGCCACGGTCAGAACAGTATACCTGGTGAGCTGATATAAGTAATCACAAAGAAAACTTTGAAACATACACGCAATCAATGTTTTCGTGCATTAAGTCGGAAATCAGAAGTCAAGGTCCTGGTGTACGGATACGTCGGCCGCCGCACCAACACTGGACTCCCTGGACTGATAACCACACTCAATACGCTAAACATTATTGCTTCACATAGAAAAGATCAGAGTTCGCGGTAGAACCGAACTCCTCTGACACCAATTTGTCACGGCCCGCCCTCGGGGTCCGTGCCGTGACTACCCCAAACCCGCCTTCCATAGGCCAGGGGCTGGCGACTAGCACCAAGGCGTAAATCCCGGTAAAAAGGGAAGGCATTGCCTTTGTAAAGTAAACAAACACCACAGAGTAAGAAAGCGGAAAGTAAACACTAAACAAAAGCAGAGTACAACTGAAAGTGTGGAAAAGTAAATGGGCCAATATACAAACCCAAACTGAAAGTAAAGTACAACTCGAAAGGGAAAACAACAACTGAAATGTAAAAGCCGCTACACCGAGCTGTCCACTGGAAATCCCACCTGAAAGGTGGGTACAGATAGCTCCTCTGCTCCACGGGTCCCGCCGTCCGCTCCGAGCACGTCCCACCCAGTGGTCCACCTCCGGGTACCGTCCCGCTCTGCAAGCCTCAGCTAAGATCAACGCTGTCCGTCGTCTGCAACCAACACAACGTAGTGCGGGCAAAGCCCGTGCAGGGGTGAGTATAAGCTACTCAGTAGGGACCCCGAGACCCCTGAAGGTCTCTCAAATCCACAAAGGATAAACCACGAAGAAAGGTATAATCACGAAGTAACAACCGACACTGCTTAGGTATATGCCCATACATATACCTAAGTCATCAATTCAAATACGCTCCAACCTCCGAGCCCAAGTACAACTCAGTCCACACAGGAAAGTATACGTATTCCACACAGGAAAGCAAAACGTAATCCACACAGGATTGCACAACACAATCCACACAGGAAAGCAAAAAGGTTTCAGCTCACACAGGTATACATCTTCGAAGGACGATAAAGATGATCTCTGATCCATCTAAGTCGTCGGACCCACGAAGGATCGATAGGTAACTAACCCCCGCAAAAGACCCACACAGGATCGGGCCCACACAGGACCTGTAGGCGCTGGTTCACACAGGACCGTTGAGCGCAAGGACCCACACAGGATCGGACCCACACAGGATCGGGCCCACACAGGACCTGTAGCACTGATCCACGTAGGATCGCTGAGTGCTGTAGTCGTCGTCGTCGAATCCACACAGGATCTCTGTACTGTCGTCATCGCAGTCACAGTAGCAGTAGCAGTAGTAGTCACAGTAACAATCGCAGTCGCAGCCAGCACTAGGGTTCCCGCACACAGCAAACTCATTCAGGAGGGTCCGCTCCACGAGCCGAGAGGCTGATACATCAACTGTCACAAAGTCCAGAGTTGATGTATCCAGAAGTTCCGTATCGTCAACAGGAACTCAACGCAACAGACGGCGCGTCGATCGGACGCCCGGTCTGAGAGTTATTGGCATTTTCGTCCCCGGGGCCCGGTTGGATTTTAAGGCAAAACCAACCCGACCGTACTCCACCTGCGTCCAAACCTCGGGCGGAGTATGCCAAAAGATCCGTCTCACTAAGAGGAAGACAACACAGCTGACGGCACGTCAATCGGACGTCCGTAGCTCAAGATATGAGTGTTTCCGCTCCGAAGACCCGGTTGGTTTCGTGAACGAACCAACCCAGCCGACCTCAAAGTAATCCGAAACCTTGAGTGCGATATACCGAAACGACCGTCTCGATCCATGTATTGCGTTGCCATAGACGGTTCGTCAATTGGAGGTCCGAGGCTCAAGATATGGCCAAAAGACCGAATATGATCCGAAACGGGGGGTCCGGGTCCGGGGCGACCCAGCCCGACCCCCCCCCCTGGGTCGGCCCGAACCGGGTCGACCCGACCCAGGTCCGACCCGGCCCGGCCCGGCCGGCCGGACGGCGCGGCGGGCGCGGCGGCCTGGCGCCGCACGGAGGCAGCGCGGGGGGAATCATTTCCCCCGCTGATTGGAAGGGGAGGCGCGGCTAAATGCCGCGCCCTTTGCAAAAAAAAAACGGCCCCCACGTGGGGGCCAGCTTGGAGAAAAACCGGGGGGCTGCTGCCCCCCCCCCCCCCCCCCCTTTCATGGAAACTGCCCCCCTCTTTAAGAGGGGGGTTTTTGTTGCTGGCCGGGGGATTAATTTCCCCCGAATTTGACCATCCGGCCGGCCAGCTGGCCGGCCGGTTTTCTCAAACGGGACCAGAAAAATCCGGTCCCCTTTTCGGCTTCCGACGCCGGCGGCCCGGCCGCCGGTCTCCTCATCCCGCCGCGGCCCGGAACCGGCCGCGGTGTTCGTCGTCTGGTGCGGTGCGACGGCACCGCGCCCCTCCGCCGCACCTTGATTTCCTTCAACGCGGCGCGACGGTGTCGCGTTCTTGATGTTTCTTCCATGGTGCGTGCGCGACGGCGTCGCGTAACAAGATTGGGCGAATATCCGCGTGGTGCAACGGCACCACGCCACCTTGATTCATCCGCAAATTTAAACACCAAGAATGGAGGAGGGGGTTCAGCCGTGTTCATGTGGTCCTGCCCCCTCACGTTAAAACACAACTTAAATAATCAATATTCTCACGTTAGTCATGCGAACCACGAGCAAGAATAAAATAATTAAACAATAATCAACAACCCCTACCTCGGGTATAGGTTCGATGATTTGACAACGTCCCGCGGAGGACAACGTCGCGGAGGTCGGGCGTCGCGGTAGTCGTTCGTCAAATCCGTTGACGAAGAGATATGCCCGAAGAGATACGTCATTGGCGAATCTTCGTATGCTGACGAAGAAGGTCCGAGGAGGAAGCGGCGTTCCCTCTCGTTGACACGGAAGACGAAGAAGAGAGGCGGCGTTCTTCGTCGGAGCTTGAGCGTTCTTCGTCGGAGCTTGAGCGTTCTTCGTGTTCTTCGTCAGAGCTTGAAGAAGAAGAAGAAGCTCTCAAAAGCTCTCAAATTGGCTAAAGAGTTCTAACCCAACAAAAATAGAGAAGAGCTTAATTTAATCAAAAACTTAACAAATGAATTTCAATGGTTTGAAATTCAAAAAGGATAACTCCAAAAAAATTAAATAACCCAAGTCATTTAAAGAGGGGTTAAGGGAGTTGGGAGAAGATGAAAAGTTTAGGGTTCGTGTGGGCCCCACCACACTTAATCCTCTCAAGGGAGGTTAAGTGGGTGTGGGTCCCACCCCTAACTT
This sequence comes from Viscum album, assembly GCA_963277665.1. Lineage (NCBI taxonomy): Eukaryota > Viridiplantae > Streptophyta > Magnoliopsida > Santalales > Viscaceae > Viscum > Viscum album. Next base: position 1,572,071,163 of record OY728122.1, read on the forward strand.
CCTTTGAGAGAAGTTAACTAATAAGTTTAAATAAAAATATGTAATCCACAATTTTTATTTAACTTATTCTAATCTCCCAAAAACTAACTCTCAACCCGAAATAAACGCAACTTCCGAAAAGGTCTCTTTAAGCGAATATCGGCGCTGCGAGTTCATCGGTGCCCTCGGATTTCAATTCCGAGCACCGGATCAAATGTTAGGAATTCCCGCTCGTTCGTTCACTGAACATACCCGAGCCAAACTTCGGAAATTGATTCCGGGCACTCCGGGCCTCGGAATCAGGTGCCGTCTGAAACCGCGCTCTTGTAAAATTCAAAAGAAAATTAAGAAAAAAATTCCCTTGAATTTTACGGGTCTTTACACAAGGTCCCATCCTTTGAGTTTTAAGAGTTACGTTTTAAGGTAAGAGATCCGACCTCTCTCTTTCTTTTCAAGAAATCACTTTGATGTAATTTCTTTTATGCTCCATGTTCTTATGTTAAAGGATGTTCTTTTATACTCCTCTTACATACCTCTTCATGTTCATATAATTAGAGATTCCCTCTTACTCTCATTATTTCGTTTTATGAAGTTTTAAGTGGCACCGTTAGGCTGCCGAAATTTTTGTAACAGATTCTTTCCCCCTTCTCATTTTTCAAGATCTATTTTCATGTAAAGTATTTCAAGTTCCTTTTTATTATGTTGGGTTATGATCTCTAAATTTATCATACTGATATTTTATGACCATATTATGAGAGAACCCATTTGATCTCTTCAATTAAGTATTTTGATGTTTTAAGTTCCGTCGTTAGGCTGCCGAATTTTTAAGTGGTTCTTTCACCGTTCTCCTTTTTCAAAGTTCTAATTCCATGTCAAGTCTTGAATGTTCCTTTTTATTATGTTGGGGAATGATATCTAAATCTATCATACTGATATTATATGTTAATATGAAGAGATACCCTATTTTATCTCATCAATTCATTTTTGTTGATGTTTAAGTGGCGCCGTTAGGCTGCCGAATTTTTAAGAGATTCTTTCACCCTTCTCGTTTTCCAGATCTATTTTCATGTCAAGTCTTTCATGTTACTTTTTATTATGTTGGGGTATGATCTCTATGTCTATCATACTGATAATTTATTTTCATATGATGAGAGACCCTATTTTGTCTCATCAATTCATTTTTGTTGAAGTTTAAGTGGCGCCGTTAGGCAGCCGAATTTTTAATGGATTCTTTCACCCTTCTCGTTTTCAAGATCTATTTTCATGTCAAGTATTTCAAGTTCCTTTTTATTATGTTTGGTTATGATATCTATGTATATCATACTGATCATTTATTTTCATATGACGAGAGACCCTATTTGATCTCATTAATTCATTTTTGTTGAAGTTTATGTGACATCGTTAGGCTGCCGAATTTCTAAGGGGTTCTTTCACCCTTCTCATTTTCAATATCTACTTTCATGTCAAGTATTTCAAGTTCCTTTTTATTATGTTGGGGTATGATATCTATGTCTATAATACTGATAATTTGTGTTCATATGATGAGAGACCCTGTTTGATCTCATCAATTCATTTTTGTTGAAGTTTAAGTGGCGCTGTTAGGCTGCTGAATTTTTAAGGGATTCTTTCACCCTTCTCGTTTTCAAGATCTATTTTCATGTCAAGTCTTTCCAGTTCCTTTTTATTATGTTGGGTTATGATCTCTCTGACTATCATACTAATAATTTATGTTCATATTATGAGAGCCCCTATTTGATCTCATCAATTCAATTTTGTTGAAGTTTAATTGATGTCGTTAGGCTGCCGAATTTCTAAGGGGTTCTTTCACCCTTCTCATTTTCAAGATCTACTTTCATGTAAAGTCTTTAAAGTTTCTTTTATTATGTTGGGGTATGATATCTATATCTATCATACTGATCATTTATGTTCATATGATGAGAGACCCTATTTGATCTCATCAATCCATTTTTGGAAGTTTTAAGTGACACCGTTAGGCTGCCGAATTCTCATAAGAGAAATCTTATTTTTTTCTTCCTTTCATGTTATTCATTTCATATGGTATATCATTCAAATTTCATCACCATGTTCTCAAATCCTTTATATTCTATCCCCTACTGTTTTATGGATCATTTATGAATGTTTGACCCATGTCCCATCTATTTTCAATGTTTTCTAAAACCTCGTAACATTGCCTTTATGATACAGAATTTCCGTTTCAAAATATCTCCCTCTTTTTCTAAAGTTCATTTATATTATTAAGTGAATACTCAAAACTCTTTCTTATAAAGGGGTATTCACATATGTATCAAAATTTTCTATTTTAACTTCTGGGATTTACATACATGAATCCCGCTTTCCCTTTTCTGTGGGTTTAAAATGACATAATGATCATGTCTTTAAAGAAGTTTTAAAACATTATGATTATGAAATGAAACCCATTTATTTTATGCTATATGGGTTGTTTATGAAATGATTGATGTTGATATATGTGCCTCACATGATAATAAAGACATGTCAATGGTGCGCCCAGATAGCGCTCAAATGCATTGGGTAAAGACTTAATCTCTAGAGATGACTTTTAGACTGATACCATGGTGAATAACCTTTGTAATTTTTAATGACACCTTGGGGATGGACCTCGGTGAAACGAAATGATTGCCAATATTAAATGTTGCAGTCACATCTTCCAGTTATGAAAAATGTTATTTTTATTATGATATATCTCATGATTTCTCTCTTATTCCTTAAAATTCTTTTCATTACCTTATTGAAGTATCACAAGTTCACATGTAAAATGTTTCTCTTGTTTCCCTTACTGGGCCTTTTTCTCACCCTTTCTTTTAATGTATGTCCCCAGGTTATGTGATGTTGTAATGAAACTGGGATGAACATGATGAAAAGCCTTTAAAGTGTTTAAGAAGAATGTTTTATGTTTTCATGCTTTAAGTTCCCAGTTTCCAAGACACTAAACCTTAAAGATCCTCGGTTTTGTAAAATGTAATGAAAGTTTATGTGATAAAAAGGAGGGATGTTATAATGGGGGTCGCGAGGGTTTGGGGGTTCGTGGGTTGTCGGGGGGTTAGGGGAAGGGTCACTATTTTTTAAAAAAGTTATGGGCTTTGCGGTGGTTTATTAAAAACCGTCGTGAAACCTTTCGGCAAAAACGTTTAGCCGCGGTTTTGTGTACCACAGCCACAAAACCGCCGCTAAACCCAATTTTTATTGTAGTGGTAGTTCCATGTTCTTATCAGGTCATGGATCATGAGCAAATTTTCTTAAATTGATATCCAATAGTATTCTATTGAAATCGAGGATCCTATGAGGAAATTCAGTGGATAACCAAGGTTGGAGATATATTTGACTTGTTTCAAACTCTTGAAATATCTAGGGTGTGGTGTACTATTCTTTGGACTGAGGGTTTGTGATTAGAATGGTAGAATGTATCTATACATTCCAAACAATTTGATATATTATATTGTGGATACATTAAGGCCACCTTAATTTAGTGATTTTATCTTGAATAAGTGATATTAGATAAGGTGATTGAGGTATCAGGTATCCTCCATGGTTATTAGTCTTGGAGAGAATATGTTGAATATTTCACTAACATGGTTTCTTTTTATCTAGAGTTGTCTTCTACTTATTAATAGAAATTTTGGATATTAATTCAACGATTTCATCTAAAAATACATTATTCAATCCTTAGATATGGCCTAACTACTATTATGGATGTTTTTCATAAGGTTATCATCATTTAGGAAATCTTGGTAGGGAAATATATGATGGGTGATGCTTCATTTTCTATGATATAAAGTAAATATGAACCGTATAGAAAGAAGTGGAAGTGGGAAGGTAGTGGGGATAGATATCTATTTTCACAACATACCACTATTTTTTTATATAGAGTACTCTATTGGTATCTTCCAAGTGATTGAGGTATAGGAATGTTCTATCTTCTTGTTTGTCATCTAGGAAGACCTTCCATCTATGTAGTTTTCATAGTCACATTCAAAGGTCTTTTTAGATGTTCATTCCTTAGAATATGAAGAATTCATAGAACTGCCTCTTTTTTTGGTTAGTTTTTATCATTGTTACATTTATGGGATATTTGGTAGCTATGTTTTGTTTTGGATGATTACTCTTTTGTATATTTTCATTTTTATTGGGGTCTTTTCCCATCGCTTTTTTGTATCCATCTCATTTGTAAATAGTTTTTGAGAGAGATTTTGACCCTTATTTCATATATTTTAGATTATTATTTTTTATATTTCCATATTCGTATTTCTTTTTATTGGTTTTTAACATTGTATATTTTCATTTTCATCTTTCTGGACACGAGAACGACCTCAGGTGAATACTTGGATACTTGGGGTGTAGTTTATTTGTCTGGTAGGTATGGGGAAAAAATTGTGTTGTATATCACCTTTTGAATTTCCATAATAAATTTTATATGGGGAGTTGGAATTTAAAAACCATGTAATCTTGTTCTGAAACATTCGATATAGCTCCATCATTTCTTAGAAACACATGTCTCTTGTTCTCATGCCTTTTGATTTTAAAATTCCTTTATATTTAGTGATCTAGTTTGTTATCATTTGGGATGTTCATCACCTTTGTTCTTCTTGTGGTCTTAGTATTATTGTATTTGGATGGTGAAACTACATTAATTCCCTTTATATATTTTGGGAATGTGTTTCCTCCATGGAATCCTCTTGTTCTATGGGAATAGTCTATCGGTTGATCAAACATTTTGTATTTACTCTAAATAGTTGGTTGAATGAAGTTATGTCTATGTTACCTTAGATATTATGATGAATATATGTATTAATAGAGTCTAATAACAATATGTTTGATCATTAGAATGTTCTATATTGAGGTTTCATGAGCTAGTTATTTTGTTTAGTGGAATTGATTCCTTGTTAGAGGAATGTTATTCTTTGAAATTTTTGTTTCCTGGAGTTTCTAAGTACACTATGTGGGTAGAAAGTTTCATGGTGGGGAGTTTGTGACACCCCATGGTGTAAATTTCTTAGTGGTTACCTTGTGGTTGTTATTCCCTTTGTTTTTGGCATATTTTAGGTTGAATTTTGAAGCTTTTCGAGGTTTTTCTAGAGGTTTACGTATAAGTTGCACAATTTTTCAACTGTGTGGTCTCCCTAGGGTAATGTTTTCAGCTTGTGTGGTAGTGAATATAGGGGACTATATTTTATACAAACTATTATGTAAACCATGTAAGAAAATGAATTCAATCTTTAGGTTTGAGACAATGGAAGATGCATGATCTTTACATGGTTAAAGAAATAATGCATGTTACCATGTGGCTTCCCATATTTGGGTATTTTGGTTTGTTGCCATACTTTTTAATAGGTATATTTCACCCAAAGCCGCATATTTTTTCTTCTCCATCCATGGTTCCTCCCATGGGGTTATCCTTTCCCTCCATGATTATCTATGGTGATATCAATGTGGTTTCTTAGTGATTCTTTACAAGGTTCAGGAGCAATGATCTCCTCTTATATAATTCCTTTTGTTTCCCTATTTTACACAATATACCCTAACACTAGTTTCATTTTTTGGCGGATTATTGTAATTAGGGTGGTTATTAATTGATTATTTTATTTTTTAATGGTTTTGGACCATTTTAAGTGTCCCTTACCAATGTATTTCATTGAATGTTACATTGTTACTTCACTTGAGGTAGTCGTTTCTATTTCATTTTCATTTATTTATGATTTTCATTATTACTAGAGTTTTCTAAATTCATGTTTAACCTAGATAATTATGGTGTGGGTTATATAAGTGTGATTTGTTAAATTTTATATTAACATGGATTTTTTTCAATTGAAAAAACATTAGAAATTCCTGATTTAAAAAATTATTTGATGTGAAATAGTATTTTAGGAATTATAAATGTTTTTTAGAATGAAAATGTTTATTCTAAATGATTAAATCATTTCGATTGTTGGTTTTTTTAAAAAAAAATATTATTTAAAATTCAGTGTTCCCTTCTAATTCAAAAAGAGGCTTACATGTGTGAAAGGGGTTTTCATGTTTTAAGGGATACCTTATTTAATAAATGAAATGCTTCCCCTTTTTTTTGGTCCCCTATGATGTTTTATTGTGTTTCCCATCGTTTTGAAGTTGGTTTCTATTTTTTTTTGAAAAAGGGATTTACAAATGTCTATGTTATAAATGAAAGGTAATGTTTTAGCTAGCACTTGTGATGTGATCAAGATTTTTCCCTTGGTGACCTTCTTATTATTTATGAGGTTGATTTTTTCATCCACATGATGGGTTAATTATTATGTGAATCATGTTGTATTCATTGATTTGGAATCTTATTTGGGTCAGTGGAATAGGTGGGATGGAAATGATTTTTGTGTTTTTTCAATCGTCTTTGTTATTATCATGTGACGACAATGACTGTTCATGGCCCACCTTATTTATTAATCCATGGGAGACTAAGGATACTAACTAGGAAGTAGTGAGATATTGTTTATATAGTTAAGTTTTTTCACTAGATATCACCTTAGATATACTTAACACTTATCTAGTGGGATTGTTATCAAGGAGACTAAATAGAATGATTAGATTATCTGATGTGTGATATTTAACCTACTAGAAGTAGGTCCACCTATAAATGTTATATGATGTCTCATTGTTCTATGTATTTTTGACACATTATATATATCTATGTTATGAAAAAATTTGTATATATGTTGGATTATGTTTTTGTAATGGATGGACTTACTTGATGTATTTTTCCATTATGGTTTTAGTCTTGATGTTAAGTAGTTTTGTTTTATATGTTTATTATAATTGTTTGTAATCTTCTATGGTTGTATTTTTTTGTATTTTTATCTTTCTTTCCTTTCTTACCTTTCTGTTGGGTGTGTAACTACTTCAATGGGTAAAAGGTGAAAATAGTCTTCATAGGGGGTTTCCTTAGATATCAATTATGAAATATTTCAAACCATGTGTAGATTTTTTTTTCAAATGTTGTATATATCAATGTCAAAGGTTCTTTTACATTAAAATTGTATTTTTTTTGTAAAATTAACATATTTTTGATATGATACTGAAAATGGGGAATTTTGGAGATAGTTCATGTTTCATACTTGTTCTCCTATAATGTTTTTGAATGAAAATGAAAACATATTTTACTGTGACTAGTTTTTAAAACTAGATTAATTTGATTGTTCTATACAAGAAATGAAATTATCCCATGGTTGTATCCTACTATATTCATATCACACCCTACATTATCATCTTGGTGGTAGAAAATCTTCAGGTCTAGTATAGGAATATTCAGGTTGTCTTGTGACCACTCTCAGTTGGGAATTGGGTGTTATTTGGTTGATGGTGGTGACTAGAGAGTCACATGGAGTTGGTTATAAATCCTTTATTTTCATGAAAATGGATGTATTGAGTTTTTTTTGTATTTCTATGTCTTCTAAATATTTCTTTTAGCTTCCATTTTTTGTGTAGATCAATTTTAATTGCATGTTTATATGAGATGTTTTTTTAATGTCTCTTATATCTTTACGGTTATTCTATGTTTGGATGTTTCTTCTTAGATTAATAAGTGGGATAATATCCCCATCAGTTATGATAGACACCCTTTATACTTTTCATGATACTAGGGGGATCAGTGAAACACATTCAATACAATAGTGTCGGTTGGGGAACACGTTAAAATGGAATTATGGATTGGTTTGTTACAAATAGAACATATGATAAAAATACATATGAGAGATCAAACATCATGTCACATTAGAAAGAATCATAATCATCAAAATCCATATATAATTAACAGAATAATAGGTAAAATTATACACACACACATCATGTGATCAAGCATCATACATATGTTTCATAGGGCTACACACACACATCAAACATCATGCCAATAACCCAAAACAAAATATGTTATAAAGATAAGGGCTTCCTACATTAAATTAACTACATCGATTTCAAGGATCAACAATAGTGTCATAACCCACAATATATAATCACACCAACAAAAAAATAGTCTCATGATAAGTACACCCAATGTATATCTTTGAAAGGGTCTATAAGCTCAGTTGGAAGAAGCAGAAATAAGGTTCTCTGAAATTTTGAGAGGCTCCACAGAGCATGCTAGGTGCTACAGGTTGAAGGTGTAGAAGGTAATATCAAAACAAAACATGAAATAAAACCATGGTGTTGGGTTATATTTAATAAATAATCGTGTTTTATGATGTTAAACCATGATGCTGACAAAATCAAAATAAATTTGGTGGGTATAGGATGGTTTCATTGTGGACATAAAACACTCCGAGATAAACTGAGAATATGATGTATAAATAATCTGAAATAATAATAACTATGATATAAGGTGAGCAATATATTTTTGAGTCACCTCTATAATGATTTTATGTTCTAGAACAATGAAAAAAATGGTGAAGGAGGAGGAGTTATTATAGGGGATCTTGTAAGGGTTAAACATGTGAGAAACCCCTCTCTAGTGCATAAAAAAATTATGAAACATAAAATTTATGATCTTAAAACCATAATACCAATAGTTTACAAAATAAAAAATAAATTTATTATTTAATATTATTTACTCGCAAATATCACAACTAGTAAAAATGGTATAACTGGAATGCAGTAGGGCTCCATGGTGTGGTCTAAAAAAACATGGTGTTGCCTTCTCAAATAAACCTCCATGACAAAGGCTTTATTTGAAAACCCCATTGGATGGCTTCATTACATTTCATACAGTAGCTCTATGTCTTATCCTTTAATTCTAGGCTACATAAAAATGTAGTCAAACTCCACTATGGAATATTACATTCCTTTGTGGTGTGGTCTTGTGGGCAACAACGTGGTGCCACTTAATTTGGTCAAAAAGGTCATCAAACTACTTTCAAAGCATCCTCATACTAATAAATCCCAAAATCATTCCTCCAAATAAGGATAAATTCAAAAATAATGAGGATGATGAAGGAAATATGGACATATTTGGGAAATATAAATTCAAGGTGTTACAGTATGTACGTATTCCTTTAAAAAGGTGTGTGTGTGTGGGTGTTTCTATATGTACACATGTATAGATGTTTTCATGTCTGCTTGAATGTATTAATGTATGGATGTATGTATACATAGATGTATGTATGTATGTATGGATGTATGTATGTACGTATGAGTTTATGTGAATATGTGTGTATTTATGTATGTATGTATTTGTGTTTGTTTATGTATGTATATATGTATTTATGCATGCATGCATGTATGTATGTGTGTGTATTTGTGTGTGTGTTTGTCATTGTTTATGTTTTTATGTATTTGTTTATATATGAATGTTTGAAAGTATGTTTGTGTGTTTGTATGTATGTATGTATGCATGTTTGGATGTATGTAGGTATGTATGTATGTATCTATCTATCTATTTATGTATGTATGTGTCTGTGTTTGTGTGTGTGTGTGTCTATGTGTGTGTGTGTGTGTCTGTATCTATGTATGTATGTATGTATGTATGTATATATGTATGTATGTAAGTATGTATCTATTTATCTATCTATCTATATGTGTGTGTGTGTATGTATGTATGTATGTATGGATGCATGCATGCATGCATATATGTATGTATGTATGTATGTATGTATGTTTGTATGTATGTTTGTATGTATGTTTGTATGTATGTATTTATTTATGTTTGTATGTTTGTATGTTTGTATGTATCTATATATGTATGTATGTATGTGGGTGTATGTGTCTGTGTGTTGGTCTCTGTGTGTGTATTTTTATGTGTGTGTGTGTAAGTGTGTATGTGTGTATGTGTGTATGTGTATATGTGCGTATGTGTGTATGTGTGTCTGTGGGTATGTGTGTATGTGTGTATGTGTGTATGTGTGTATGTGTGTATCTGTGTATCAGTGTATGTGTTTTTTTGTATGAAAACTCTTGATTCATAGTGTTCTTTATTTTGGTCTTATTTTATCTATCCATGAGTGGCACTGAGTTTCAGTTCAAAGATGGATGAATATTGATGTTTTTTCTTGGCCTTTTCGGCTGTAGCATGGTTATCCCACATGGTTAGTTTTAATCATGTGGTTCCTATTCAAATTCCCTATTGTGTCTATGGTTTGGTTCGCGACTTGCTTTCAGTTTTTTAGATCATGTGGAAAAAATGTGGTTCGCTCCGTATTTTTTATATAGCCCTTTTCCACATCTTCGGAACTGTTTTCCAGATCCTTTGAAGATCCACAAGAAGTTCTGCAGGGCATGTGGTGTGTCTGGTGTAAGTGCATGTTTTTTTCAAAACTATGAGGCCTCTTAGGGGAAACCATGTGAGGGTGTTTTTCTAAGTAAGTGTCCAGTGCATAGTTGGAACATGGTCTTGTAGACCATGGGGCCAAACTATGCGGGAGCCGAATTAGATTTTATAAAAAAAATTATTTCTTTTTCTTCTTTTGTTTTCTATCGTGACCCTCTATTTTCATACATATACATTACATATCTTTTTTGGAATAATTAAAACATTATATTAACAGACGCCCATATACCGTACTAGTCTAGTGCCTTTGGAAACATGGAAACCTAAACAATGGTATATAAATGAGAAACATTATCTCCCACTAGGTTCTTCTTAACTAACAACATTATTAGACACATCAAAAAATAATACATATATTCATAACCTAGGGAATAAAGAATTAAAATGGGTGATCTTAGATTCACAGTAAGGGTAAACAAGGGAGATATGTAAGCATAATCATTTGCGTAAGGGTATGAGAATATGATCATGAAAATAAAAGATCATTCCCTACATATCAAAGATCATATACATTAATCATTGAATACAGCTTGGTAGTTCAAAATACACTAATCATAAGTAAATAAAGAACATAATCCATGAAATCATAACATTGGAATAAAACATTGAATTGTGGATAAACAACAATCATATAATATGATTTCGATAGTATCCAAGGAATCATTTCCTACACCATATTATTGGTACTAGCTTACTCATCATACCATCGTCGTAGTAATGGTTCACTCTCATGGCATTCTTATAGAATTAGTTCACTCCTTAAACCATTTATTAGTCATGGTTCACTCCCATTGCCATCTTAGTAGTCAAGTATCAGTCCCAAGACCATCTAAGTCTATCTCATGAGATATAAATCTTAACCCAATGCATTGGAGGGAGATATAGGTCCCACACATCTCAAAATTAAATAATACATATCTGATCCACAAGATCATTAAGAATAATATCATAACCCATGAAATTAAATGGGTGTAAAAAACAAGTAATCATATCAAAAACTAGGGAAAGATAATGGTTTCATAATCATTTCATCATAAATATAACCCATGAATAGAAGTTGGCTTCGAAATCCTATAACCCATGAGAGTGAAATGGGTTTCATTAACATCACTGCATAAACATATATCATTCAAGAAATAATATGAATTAAACCATTGGTTCATTTTCTATAAGGGCATTAGTACATCAATAAATATCATCTTTGATGGAAAATAAATTGGAAAGACATTTTGAAAACATTTCATGAGGTAAATATCCATTTTGTATTTAAAAAATTCTCTTTGAGACATCAAAACATTTAGAAAATAATTTTCATGAAAATAAACATGAATGATTATAAATAAATCTTTGAAAACCATCTGGAAACCGTTTTCTCTGTAGAAATATAAAGAGGGATTCAAAATGTTTCGAAAACCATTTTCCTTGAAAACATATAAATATAGAATTATAGAATTTTGAAAACCATTTCTTTGAAAATACATTGAAAACTTATATATATGTCTTGAAATTATTTTGAAAACCATTTTCCTTGAAACCTTATAAAGGAATATTTAAAACATGTTGAAAAACAATTTCCTTCAAAACATAAAAAATAATCCTTATAATAATTTGAAAACCATTTTCCTTAAAAACATCATTATTGATTTTTAAAACCTTTTGAAAATCACTTTCCTAGAAATTTTTTTTAAGAACATTAAAATAAATATTGAACACGTTTTGAAATCCATTTATTTGAAAATTATTTTTTCAAAAAAAAATCCTAAAAATTAACCATTTAAATATGCAGAGTAATGTTTATAGAAATGACAATGGGTAAATTTATACATGTCATACTAGGTAAGAAGAACATTCCATTTTCACTGTAAAAGGTTAGAAAAATTCCTTGATTGCAAAGTGACAAGAATATTACATTGAAAACATTACTACAAGACTAAAAGGTAAAAAAAATTTAAATATTATAGTAGAATATTATAATATTCTTGGAACCCCTATTTAGATAACATGGTTTTGAAGAAATTCCGATTTTTGACCAAAGAGAGAGAAAAGTTAAGATTTCTTAAAAACACTTTCCTAACTATCTTTTGTAACAAAGTGTAAAAAAATGGAACCTGTAAATTAATATATCATTAATTACAAGAATATATTAAAATAAATTAATTTTTTTGATATATGTATTATAACATTTCAACAAAGGAATCATAATCATAAACAATCTTGAAAACACATGAGTTTGTTTCAATAAAATCTTATCACTTAGAAGCTTTGAACAATACCCCTATGTAAGAAATTGAAATTACATGAATATAAAAAAATCATAAAATGATTTATATTAATGATATAAAATGTCAAATTTATATATATACACATTGACAAATAATGTACGTTCATAATAAAACATGTGTCTCAAAGAAGGAAAATTGAGACAAAACTGTCTTACCAATTTCTTATCATTTGAAACATTAACTCCATGAACTTAATATCATAGAATATATATTTAAATATTAATTAATTTAATTATAATAATAATATAATATATACATTGGAATTATATACAACACATAAAAGTAGTGGGTGGTGAATAAATCATGTATCTCATGGAAATAAAAAGTGAGATGAAATCATGTTACCTTATGTCTTGGATCTTATTGTAATAATTAAAAACTCATGTATAACAAAAATAAATGTATTTTAAACATATTATGGAACCATATTATTACTTATAAAACCATATATGGATTGATTATGGATTTATATTACCCACCAGTTAACAATTCTATGTTAAGGTTTCACTTTGGGTAATATCTGTTTATTTTTTTCATGTGTCTTAATTGGTTATATCATGGGTACATATATTTATATCATGATTTAAATAATGTAAACCATGATTTATATATAATTTATATTTGTTATATCTCTATTATAATAATCCATATAATATATAAGTATGAAACAGAATTCGCTGTTCAAGGAGATGGTAAGTCGTACATTCACATGAATGTTATTTCCGTTCAATTGTCATTTTGAAAGAAATTAAAATACAATAATGTAAATATATTTCTATATATATATAATTTTTAAATTATATTTATTATATAATATATATATATAATATATATTCACTAAATTCATCCTTAATACATTCTATGTAGTGTTTGAAGGAATCGCTTCGCTTAGAGGGGGTGGTAGTCCACACTTCCTCAAAAGAAATTATCATATTAACAAAAAATGAAAAGTATAAAAACATGTGTATTAAAAATAATTAAATAAGATTAAGGACATAATAAATTTACTATATGACATATATAAACATATTTTCATTCATAATTTCCACCATTAGAGGAGGTAAAGGAAAAATGAACAATCATCATTCCGTGAGGGAGTAGTTCATCATACAGGTAAACAGTATGTTTGTTACCCATTAGTTGGAGGTCTGTGTAAGGGTAGGTAAAACCGTTAGCATATAAAAATAGTATTATATTGAGTATACTGGTGTTTTTATATAATAATGTAACAAGTATATTTTAGGGGTGTGGAAATAAAATAAAATTAAAGAGCTTAAGAGACGACATTCGCTCTTAATTAGGAAACACCTTTTGGCTTATTCCAAAAGGATTCCTTGGATTGCATTCTTAGCAATGGGAGTATTGAAGATTTAAGGTAGGGATGTTGGGAACTTTATTTTATAGATATCTTTTTAACCTAATTTGTTTTAGAGGTTTTAATAAGAGCAATTGTTTGTGGCCTTTTATAGGTAAGGGAATGGACACTCTTGGTATTTTTCAAAAAAAGATAGGTGTACCCACATTTTTATGCAAAAAAAGTCATAAAGAACCAAAAAAATAAATAATATATGGTTAATTCCAGAATAATGTCCATAAAATTGGTTTTTTACAAGTTTATACGTCATTTTGGGTCTTAAATTTAAGTTTTGGTACTTTATTAACCAAATTTTTCTCTTAACTGTTGTAATTATTTTTAATAAAATTCACTAATATTTTTGGTCAAAAACAAATTTGAACTTATTATAAATTATCAATTGTGATGATTCAAAATATGGAATCCATTTTTCCAAATTCTAATCATAGAATATGAATAAATTAATTAAAAATTGATCCCTCTGATGGAATGACACTACACATTTTTAAAGAATAAACACCCAATCTTTTTCTATGTTTTTATACCCAATATCAACGTAAAATTGATTACAATGACCTAAATTTTATAAATTGTTTAAAATTTGAAATAATTAAATTTTTAAACCAAATTAAAATATATTTTTGTTCTATGAATAATTTTTATGAAATGGTAGTTTTGAATTAAATCCCAGTATTTTTCATTAATCATAAAAAAATGATGTCTCTTAGAAAAATCCCAAAAAATCAACCTATAAAATTTAAATTATAAATTAAAAATTGATTTTTATTTTATAAAATTATATTTCTAAATTTTTCTATAATTAATTTTTTTCATAGAAGGATAGGAAAATTATTTTTTAGAAAATAATATTTTAAACATAAAGAGAATTTACCAAAAAATATATCTTTCAATGTAAATATTTTTTATTTATATAAACATATTATAAAACAATATATAAAAATCAGTTATAACTATTCATATTACTAATTTTAATGGAAATATTATAATTATATCATTCATATAATTATAAAAATAAGAAGATCTTTTATAGAAACTCAGTGTTTCATATAATATAAGCCTGGTTGGTGTTTTGTGTTGCGCAAACCATCAAGGAAAGTCATTATTTTGTGTAATGAAAGATAATGATGATATTTTATATAGATAAATCTAAAATTTATGTTGAGTGTAGTGAACTATAATAAAATTCAAACATAGTGTTTTAATGTAAAATAATGTATCATCAGTGTTGTGTGAAATGAAAATTAACAAAAAGGTTAAATCAATTTTAAAAAAATCACAAAATATCAGGATGTTAAATTCTAACCCCCCCAATATTAATTTCACCCTCAAAATTCATCTGTGTTATCAAATTTTTAATATTTAAATGTTTCATTCAGGGATACCCACATCATAAAAATAGATACTATAATTTCAATTAAAAAGTGAAATTTGGAACCATAACAGTCACCCAAAGTTATATATATCCAGTTTTTCACATTGGAAAACATGGTTTGGGAGTGAATTTAAGACATGGAGGGAAAACGTAAATATTTATAGGGAGTGATTGAGGTCATCAATAAAAATCAAGTGACTAATAAAAGAAAATTTTAGAGCCTCAAATTCAAAAATATGTGATTATTTAAAAGGCTATCAATTTAAAAATATTAAGGTATCTAGACAACACATTTTCTTTTAATAATTTTCCTCACATTGAGAAATTCTTG
Source organism: Viscum album (assembly GCA_963277665.1). Lineage (NCBI taxonomy): Eukaryota > Viridiplantae > Streptophyta > Magnoliopsida > Santalales > Viscaceae > Viscum > Viscum album. Next base: position 1,572,086,820 of record OY728122.1, read on the forward strand.
TGTTAACCAAGAATAGAAGGGAATATACTTACTTGAAATATTCCTATAAAAAATTCATTATTTATTTGTGTTTTTATCAATTTATAATTTATCCATTACATCATGTAATAGAATTCCAAAGATTATCATTGATGCTTGAAGTGGTAAAATACACTTTTATCTGATATTAGGGCTCATGAAATAATGAAAATTATTACTATTTATCAATAAATATTCTTAAAAATCAATATACTTTATACCTTAATTTATAAACATATAAAGTAACACTAATGTTTCATCATAAATAATTATAAATCAAAAATAATTATATATTTACCAGGACATCACGTAGGTCAGTGGTAGGCATGAAACCTTTACTGTCCTTAGTTCACAGGTTTAAGATCCACGGCCTTTCCATACTTGATTGGTTGTCATCTAACATAAAATATGTCCTTTTATAAAACCATACTTATATAATTACCAAAATAAACGTTATTAACATCTTTGAAATTAGGTTAATCACTATATATCCTTTAACTATGGTTTTCAATATAATATCAATACCTAAATACCTCTGGTGAAGTTTAACTTAATCTTTTCATGAATGGTTAACTTTATAACCCTAATGAAATATAAAAATACAAAAAATTTGAAATAATTTTATGAAATTAGGTTAACATTGATTCACCCATATATCAAAAAATTTCCCTTGGTTTTCATATTCCCAACATGTGAATACCATCATCATATATTCCCTTGAAACATGGAAATAAACTGAATTACCAAAAATACTTTTGGAAGAAAAGAATGATTCTTTATTTCATATGTTACTAGAAATATTTCATAAATCTAATATGTTTTAAACATAACCCATAATATCATAAACTACTTGTCAACAAGTCTTTAATTAGTTCTAAGGTAATCAATACCATTAAATTTACTTATATCCAATATAACATTATCCAAACAACATTATCATAACATACAAAAAATATTAGGGGTTATCTTTCCCTTAATAATGTTTTTCACATGGACATCACCTTTCCATTAAATCATATTTTGATTCCATCATATCCATTCATTATATTCTCGTAAATCCTTAGCAAAAAAACATAAAATGGAAAATCATTATATATTTCACCTTTCGTAATTCATGAATCCAAATATATCTAAATTTGGACTACTTCACCATTCATCCATTAAAAAGGAATCCTCATCTTATTACCATACATCATTATAATTTTTATTCAGAAAGGGGGCCCCAAAAAAGGACCATACAAGGAAAATATACCAGCATTAGGGGTGTTGGAAATAATGAAGGCCAAGGGAATCACCCTGAATTAGATTCACCCCTCCAGTATAAATTGGGACACATTATAGAAACACAACTCATCCTATTACCTAATAACTCTTTCATTTAACATTTCAGCTATAGTCTCTTACTCATTAGAAAGGTAACCATTACATGCACAACCTTGTTGATTCAATTTAGGATCATTCCTCTTTGGATATTGAGTTTCATAATGACCATTTATTCCACACATAAAACACATAACCGACAATGATATCTTAGGGAGGCCAATATTATCATCCATTTTGTTAGCCTAACTCGACATTTTTTCTATGCATTCACATGATTTTTGTCCCTCTTTTCCATATTCAAAACATCTTCTTATTCCTATAAGACATAAAATTATATTATTATTTCCACATTCTTGACACAAAGGGAAACAAATATTCTTTCCTTCATGGTCTAAATTACCTAAACTATCAACAGACTCATTATTTCTCTTACTTTGTGAGTCCAAGAGTTGTTTAAGGTATACATTGTTACTCATGTTCTGGGAAAAGAGAATAGGCATGATCATAAGAACATTCACTCCAGTGATCAACCCACTTCACATATCATCAGAAAATATACAATAAAATTTAACGTTAATCCAATTCATTCTAGTTAATTCTATTAACCAAAACTAGAATCATAGTGTGATTATAACAAATCATATTAGAAAACCATATATTCATAAGAAGAATTAGTAATAGGGTTTTTAAATCATAGTCCATTCCTTAATCTATGAAACCCTAGGATCTTCAAAGGTTATTCATTTCCAACTTATATTTAAATCCATCAAGATGGTTTATGAAGTTTTTTGTGAATTTCCATAGACTATCCCCAAGGAGTTTCAAACTATGTGTGAGACAATTCTCATTGTTGTGTACCATTTTACCCCGAGTTAGGCCCAAAAAATATTATTGGATTAATTACCCATATATACATCTATTTGAAACCTTCTTATAAACATAAAAAATAAAACAAATCTTCATTACATGATGAAGGAAACATAAAAAGGGGTAATATTAAATTCTTATTAAGGATAAACAAGGGAGATACATAAGAATAATCATGAGAATAAGGTTATGATAACATGATCATGAAAATAGAATATCATAACATGCATATCAAAGATTATATACATGAATCATGGAATAAATCTAGGAAATTCATAAGAAATGAATCATAAAAATAATAATGGGAATATTAAATAAAATCATTACATAATAATAAAACATGTAATTTTGGAAAACACATAATCATATAATATGATTTATAAAATATCTTAGGAATCACTGCCAATACCATTTTAGTAGTATGATTTCACTCCACATACCATCATGGTAGTCATGGTTCACTCCCATGGCCATATTAGTAGCATGATATCACTCCTAATATGATATTGGAAGTCATGGTTCACTCCCATTGCCATCATAGTAATCAAGGATCACTCCCAAAACCACATGAGTCACTATCATGAGATATAAATCTTCACCTAATGCAATGGAGGGAGACATTGTTCCCACCTATCTCATAATGAAATCATACATATATGTTCCACAATATTATTTAAAACCATATCATAATCGATGAAATGAAATAGTTATCATTAACGTGTATTCATATCCTAAATTGTGGAAAAAGATAGGTTTTGTATGATTTCATCATAAACATAACCCATGAAAGGAGGAAGGTTTCAGGAACCTATAACCTAGGGTTGTGGAATGGGTTTCATAAACATAATTCCATCAAAAGATATAACATTCAAGAAAGAATATGAATGTAACCTTGGGATTATTTCCTAAAAGGGAATGAGTAACAAAATCATATATCATCTTAGATGGATAATAAATTTGAAATATCTTTTGAAAACATTTCTTGGGAAAAATATCCTTTAATTTCTAAAAAGGCTCTTTAAAAAATAAAAACATTTTCAAAAGAATTTTACTGAAAATAATTTTGAAATATTATAAAGAAAAAATTGAAAAAATGGAAACCATTTTCATTGAAAATATATAAAGATGGATTTAAAATTTTTGAAACCCTTTTTCCATTAAAACATATTAAAGGAGCTAAAAAAATTTTTGGGAAACATTTCTCGAAAATTAATTTGTAATCCTATTAATATAGATTGAAATTAGTCCGAAAACATTTTTACATTAAAACATATAAAACAATATTTAAAAAAATGAGAATAATTCTCCTTTAAAACTTATAAATTGTGCATGAAAATATTGTGAAAACAATTTTCCTTAAACACTTACAAAATAATCTTAAAAAGCTTTTAAAAAATAAATTCCTTGAAAAATAATTTTAAAACATATAGATAAATAAAAAATATGTTTTAAAAAACATTTCTTTGAAATTATTTATTTTTAAACATTTATTGAATATTATTCTTATAAACATGAAAAGGAAGCTTTACAAAAATGACATTGGGTAAATCTATAAAGGTCATATAAAGTAAAACAGAATATTCTTTTTGGATAGTAAAGGGTTAAAAAATATTTCTTCAGAAAGTGACCAGAATATTACTTTGATAACATTCATAAAATAAAATAAATGTGAAAAATTTATTTTAAATATAAATGGAAAATGGTACAATATTCATGGAAACCCTTTTTACAAAACTTGTTTTTGGATGAATACAGATTCTAGACCAAAGAGAGGGTAAAGTCAGGATTTCTTAAAAACACATTATTAACTACCTTATATACCAAAGTGAAGAAAAATTGTACCAATAATTGAATATATCATCAATAACAAGTGGATAAGAAAATTCATGAATGTTCACGAGAGATGGTTCATAATACTACAATAAAGGAATCATAATACTAAATAGTCTCGAAAAGAGAAGAGTTTGTTTCAATATACTCTTATCACTTAGTAACATTGAATTGTACCCCAATGTAAGAAAGTGAAGTTAAATAAATCTTAAAATATAATAAAATGAAGTGTATTCAAGATATTACACGTAAAAGAAATTATATACACCTTGAAAAGGAATGTTGGTTCAAAATAAAACAAGTATATCAAAGAATGAAAATATAGATAAAATTGTCTTAACGATTTGGTATCTTTTGAGACATTTACCCCGTGAAAAAAAGATCATAGAATGGATATATAAATACCCATAAATTTAATTATAATAATCATTTAATATTTCCATGGGTAGTATACACACCGCATAAAAGGTATGGGTGGTGAATAATGTATGTATCTCATGGAAATAAAAAGTGCGATGAAATCCCCTTACCTTGTGTCTTGACTCTCTTAATGCTCATTTAAACCTCATATATAAAAAATATAAATTTTTTATACATATATCACAGAACCATATTATTACTTTTAATATCATACATGGTTTGATTATGCCTTTTTATTACCCGCTATTTAACAATTCTATGATCAAGTTTCACTTCGGGTGATATCTGTTTTATTTTTCGCATGTGTATTAATTTATTATATCTTTGGTCATTATACTTATATAATGTTTTCTAGAATGTAATACATGAATTAAATATTATTTTTTTTCAGAATATTTTTATTATAAAAATCCATATAATATATAAGTATGAAATGGAATACACCATTCATGGAGATAGTAAACCATAAGTATGCATGAACGCAATTTACATTTAATTATCGTGTTGAAAGAAAGAATGTAAAAGACATATATGTATATATGTGTATATATATATATTTATATATATATCATTAATAATGTTTCTATATTATATCATATAAATATCATATATATTCCCTAAATTCATCCTTAATACATTCCATGTAGTGTATGAATGAATAACATCGCTTTGAGGGGGGGTAGTCCACACTTCCTCAAACAAAATTATCATAATAAAACTAAATTGAAAGTATAAAGACGTGTGTTGTAAAATAATTATAGAATATTAAATAAATAATAAATATAACTTATAAAATATATAAATATTTTTCAATCATAATTTCAATCATGTGATAAGGTAACTTAAAAATGATCAATCCTAGTTTTGTGAGGCGGTAGTTCATTGTACGCATAAACAGTATGTTCGTTACCTATTAGATAGAGGTTCATGTAAGTGTAGGTCAAAACCTTAGAATAACAACATCCTAATATATTGATTATACTATTTTTTTTTAAATCAAGTAATAAATAGGGTTTATGGGGTGGAGAAAGAAAATAAAATAAAATGGCATGATAGAAGACGTTACCTTGTAGACCTATGTTTTATGGTTTTATTCATGATGACCCCTCCAACCACCGCATGAGGATTTTTTGCAACAAGAGTATTTTAGTTGAGTGCGTGTAGGTTGATGACCAATAAATCACAACAAAGGTGAATTAGGGTAACATATGAATCTTCCCTTCCTTTATCTATTGGCGTTCTTCCACACAAAGAAGAGAATACTTATGGAATGGGCTAAATTATTTTGATCCTCCTAACCACCATTGTATTATTAATTCGGACATAGACCTCATTGCAGGCCCTGAGGGTCGGAAGGGTATGGGTCCTTATCCAAGGAAAGGTATTTTAGATGTTGTACAATTTATGGCAGAAAAAGGGCTTATGGACATGGTCTATTCTAGTGACCATTTCACATGGTGCAATAATCAAAGAGGGATACAATTTTCATGGAGTTGTATGGATCGGTTCCTAGATAACATGAATTCCTTTTTTTATAATTCCAAGGATAACCCTCTGGTTCATGGGATCTTTGACCATTCCCCTCACATTGTCTCTTTATATTCCTGAGAAGAAAACTACACCATCTTCATGTTTTATCATCACTGGACTTCTCGAACGGGATACCACCAATTGGTTGTGGGATTTGGAGGGATCCTTTGCAGTGTCATCTGTGGATCATGCTTCATAACAAATTAGTATAGTATAAAATTGTGCTTTTTGTTTGGTCTAGATCATTACCTCTTATTGACATGGACTTGGGTTCTCTTAGGGTTTCTATTGACCACCATGAATACAGCCTTAAGGATAAATAGAATGAACAACTCTTTGGGGAGCTATTTTTTAATAAGGATGCTTTAGCAGATATGATTTTATGCAGTAAAAAATATATATTGAGGCCTCTATAATCAAGTGAATAAGGGAGGTTGATAGAAACTCTACATTTACTCATTCATTTATTAAGGAACATAAGATGAATACTAAACCCATAATTTCAGTCGATCATGGAAGTACCTCAGACAACAAGGATTTTGTGGGGGACTGGGCACATTATTATTTCTATAATCTACTATAAGGTACCAATCTATGCATTCATAATGGATATCTGAGTGGGAATGTGGATATTTTGTACATCATTCCTAACTATGATTCTTCTCACATCAATGATATGCTGAATTCTATCCTTGTTGAGTTTGATATCCATGATGCTTTATTGAACCTTAACCCATAAATTGTGCCTAGTCCAGATGTTTTTCCAAGATCATTTTATAGAGGTTCCTAGGATGTGATCAAATATAATGTGATTTTTCCTATTAATGACTTTTTTTGGGTAGGGATCTCGCCATGGGCTGCATCTTCCACAACCTTGGTCCTCATTCCCAAGAACGGGAACCCATCCTCCCTTCTTTACTTTAGACTAGTGAGTATCTCTAGTGTGACATATAATTTTTTTTCCAATGTAATTAGCTCAGGGATTGATTATCATCTACTGAGATGGGTATACCTTGAACAACACGACTTCATGTAGGGTAGGTGTATCCAAGGGGCTATCACCCTAGGCCAGGAGCTAGTTAGGGTTCTTGAAACTAAAAATCATGGCTCCAAGATGGTTATTGAGCTTGAAATGAAAAAATAATATGAAAGGGTCGAGTGGATTTTAATAAACTTGGTGTTGATAAGTATGGGTTCTCTTCTTGGTCTATGGATCTGATTTTTAGGTTTTTTAGCTCCTCCTGGTTGGTGGATTCTTATATGAGAAAATGCATGGATTCTTTATAGTGACCCTTGGGTTCAGAAAGGGGGATCCTTTGTAACTGATCATCTTCCTTATTTAATAGGATATTCTGAGCTAGCTCATCAATATAAGTGTTCTAAATGGTTATATACTCTCATATCATACGATTATGTGATCTCTCAATATTTCTCACCTGATTTTTGTAGATGATACAACTATTTTCATGAATTCCAATAGAAGATCAATTCTGGGTATCATAAAAGTGTTTGAGGACTACCTCAATTGGAGAAAAAAATTCATCCTTAACTCAAATAGTAACCATTGTCTCTCCAAGAGATATACCTTTGGGAATTTCAACTCCCTATGAAATATTTTTGATTTGAAAAGGGTTCACATTCTGATGGATTACATGAGAGCTCATATATCCTCAGGAAGGCTTCGAATTCGGGACTTCGACCACATTGTGACCAAGATTATGTGCTGACTGCTCAACTAGAAAAACTGGTACATTTACATTGGGGTCTGAATATAGTTGGTTAATGGAGTATTGTTGGCCACCCCTGTCTATTCTCTATCCTCGGTGCATGTTTTGAAGGGTTTCATCTCCATAATTGATAATATCATGACAAGCTTTATCTGGGTTTCCCTATTTGATAGAAAGAGGCATCGGTTATCCTAAAGAAATTTGGACCATCCTTTACAACAATGGGGTATAAATTTTAGGATCCTTATCAACACTCTCTACTATATGCATGAAAAATTAGCATTGGTGGTCTTGGAGCAACGCACGTTATGGGGGAAGGCCATGAGCGTCCAAAGGCGAAGGAGCTTGGATCAAGATGTCCTCCATGAATCGCTCATCGGGCCCTCATTCATTCTCTCATTCCATTCATCTAGAACTTCATCCGGTGGATTTTGGAGAATGGAGACTTATCCTTTCGGCACCAAAACTGGATTGGAGAAGTCATTAGTTTCCTAGGATACCAAGTCACCAAAATTTCTTTCAAGGAGGTTTCCATGCATCTATATTTTATTTCATCTGTTCTTTACAAGGACCATAAGGCTTTACATTATTTACTTGATATTACTGACTATGTTGATCGATTAATTTTCAATCTATCCAGTTAGAGGGATTTATCTATGATATATTTTCAGTGGGCCTTGGATACTTAGGACACTTCTAACAAGTGGAATGTCAACCTATGTATAAGAGGATTCAAAATAAATTTAACTTTTTCACCTACATAATAAGGAGTAATGAAATCCCCTAAAATGACAACATCAAATGACATGGTCTCAACATTGATTCAGGATTTTGTTGTTTTAAAGAGTATCGTGAAGAGAATGTGGATTATATATTCATTAAAAGAGAATGGGTACGAGATTTCTCGAAATTTTTTGGTGTGTTTACTGATTTCTTTTCCCATCACATGTCTATTTCTCCCTTCCTAGATAGATGGTTTCATGGTTCAGGTGACTTGGTTCTAGAAAAAGTGTATTGCACTATTGTGCTTTACTCGGGCTACTGGTGTCTTTGGCAGGCTCATAACATGTCGAGATTTGATGGAACACAAACCTTAGGAAGATCTATCATTGCGTGTACACAAAACGTTCTCTTTCATATAGTTAGTCCCTTTATTAATTTTCATGAGGATATTACCTTTCAGCATCTCCTTCTGAGTAATATAGTGACACACATGGGAAGTAAGGGCTCAATGTGCCTTTGTGTGCATTGGCTTCCTCCAGCCTTTGGTTTCAATATTAACATTGATGTTTCCTATCATTTGGGAGTCAATATAGGAGGTGGAGTTGTTTGTGATTCTCATGGGTCTATCATCTTGGATTTCTTAGATCATTTGGTAAATGGTTCCACTATTTATGTGGAATCTATGTCTAACCTTATTGGCTTATCTCATTGCAGAAAAACAATCATTTTTTGCACTGAAGTGGAAATAGACTCCATGATGATGTATATTTCCTTGAATGGAATTGGATCTATCCCATGGTCAATATAACATGCCATAAAAATGTATGGGTATTCTCAACAACAACATAAAAGTGCTTCATTCTTGTTGTCAAGATAAAAAAGTGGTGGACCACCTTACATCCTTAGCTGAATAGGGCTCCAATGTTTACTGCTTCTCGAATGTGAACCTTTTGAAACCTGAAGGGCTGAATCTTGTCAAAGGGGTTGTGATCGACTTACACTACTTTAGGCCAACTTAATCTCTTACTTGATTTGTACATTCCCCATGTGGTTATTGTATTCCCATTTCCTTTCATATATAAGAAAATGATGATAGTGATGTGGTATTTTCACTATTCTTCGAAAAATAAAGTGTCTCAAAAAATAATAGAAATTACCCCTTAGATAATTTTGACATTATAAATTAAAAAATGAAGATTATTTTTTCAAATTAAATTTTTAAATTTGTCTAAAATTAATTATATTTTTTTCACATAAGGACATTAAAATTAGTTTATTTGAGAAAATAGTATTAGAAAACATATAAGAACATTACAAAAAGTTATATCTTTAATAATAAATATTTTCTTATTTATATAAAACCAATACAAAAAATATTTAAAAAGTATTAATTCTTATTCGTGTTACTATGTTTAATGACTCGATTAAAATTATATCATATAAATAATTATAACAATAAAAATACATTTTGTATAAAATCAATGTTTCATGTAACATATATCACGTTGGTGTTTCTTGTTCCACCAGACATTGAGGAAAGTCATTATTGTGTGTAATGAAATCTGACCTCAGTGTTACTTATAGATCAATCAAAAATTAATGTAGTGTGTAGTTCATGATTAACTTGGTTTTTTTATAATGCATGAAAAATATAGTACTGCAATGTAAAATAAATTATATTTAGTGTTGCGTGAAATGAAAAATATCAAAAAGGGTAAATTATTTTGAAAAAAAATCAATAAATATTAGGGTGTTACATTTCCTCCTTATAAATCCATTATGTTGCATGAAACCCTGGAACCCTCTCCCTATATGTGTGTGCCACTATTTCTCTCGAGAATTATCCTCTAAGAATTTTACCATATATTTTTGCATATTCTTGGTCAATCATCCAAGGTATAGTCTACATTTCCTTCCACCTCCATTATTATGTCATTTTACTCTCTCCATTAACCCCGCCTTACTCAGATGATCTCTAATTCAAGGTAAACCTGGATTTTTTGTTTTTTTCTATTATTAGGGAATGTGATGGATATCTTGGGTTAGCTTCATTCATGTTTCTGCATATTCTACTGAAGGGAAATACTTTTGATCTATTTTTGTTAACCTTTAATCATTTGAGGTTGGTTTTCTTCTTCCCTTTTGATTTTCCAAATTTTAATTGGGCAATTTTGGGGATTTTTAGTCTCTTCTTTGTTTCTTAGGGTGTCTTATGGATCCTTGAATATAGAATGCCCACATATACATAGGTAAGTATATATATATATATTATACATCAATTTAAATATTTCCTTATGGAGAAGTGAATATATATATATATATATATATTAGATTAAGGGTGTGTACATATATATAGTTTGGCATATGTGTATAAGTGTGAAGTGTTCGTCGTCTAAGGTGATGAGTATCAAGGTGTTTCATCTTGGTCTTATTATCATTGAGGTACATGTAACTATAAAATCTGATTTATTTTTTAATTTTAGAAATGATTTTTCTTTATAATTCACTTTTTATGAAACTTTAAATATATGATATATCTCCTTGATGGTTTCAAATCATTTAATTGTTTTTTTCTTGGAATAAATGGTTTTATATATAGTTCCCTTGTGTTCATGTTATAAAAAGAATGTTTAATTATGCTAAGTCTTTGTAAAATGAACGTATGGATTATGAAATTGGTTTAAAATTGTATTGTGGGAGTTAGATTTGGTTTTAGTTATCCAGGATAGAAAACCCTATTTTAAAACGGAATTTGGTTTTTGAGTGAGTTGTGACACTCAAATTCATTATGAATGGGTTTATTAGATATATTTCAAATGGTGATTTGAAATTTTTGTGTAGTTGACCCATTGTGAATATTATATGGGGGATTTTTTAGATGTGGTTTAATGGAAATGAATGGAATTGGGACTTTTTTGGTTTTTCAAGGGTTATAATGATGTGTGAAGGTTTTATTTTACATATTTTATTAAATGGATGATTTTGTCAAACTATATAATAAATTTTATGTGGTGTTCTATAAAATGGAAGAAATGGGTTTACATTTTGATCTTTGTTTTAGTGTTAAAGGTTTGATTAATACATTTGTTTTTTAATGGTGGTTTAGATAGACAAAAACTTATTTCTACTTATTTTATACCACTTTAGTGGGTTATTGGTTATTACATGATTCTTTTTTTCTCCCCTTGTGTGGGAATATTTAATATTAAGGGGTATTAATTGTTAGTTTCTTGGGGTGAAGGTAGTTTTGGTTAATCCTTATGTGATATAAATGGTTAGTTTCACTACACCTCACTTTACTTAGGTCATGGGGGACTAGGTACTAAATGGAAGTCCCATCTTTTTCCATTATTTGGTATACACAGTACTAGTTTCCCACTAGTTGTGATAGGCACAAGGGATGGATGGGGTTTTGGACAATTAAATGACGCTTATGTGGGATTATTTAATAAATAATGTATTAACATAGTGTATGATGATAGATATTTTGGTTTTTTATAACCTTATATGGTTATTTTATTCTCACGTTAGAGGCCTATTTTAGATCCAATGACAAATTTGACCATTTAATTGTTCAGTGAGTTATTGATTGAGGCTTTTTTGATATCATGATTTTTTATATCATTTACCTCTATTTTATTCTTATGGATCCTTATTTTATCTTATTTGGTATATTCCTTGTGATTATTGGTCCATCCTTTCTTATGTTTGATCTAAGTGAGTCTGTTGGGTTGTTTTCTTTAGAAAAGATAGTTTCCAAAAAATATTATATCAAGAACCTGCATGGATACCATGGTACCCTAATACCTGAGATGACTCTGACATGGACCGAAGTGAATTATCTCTCCCTGTGAGTTGAAGACTATAACCTGGAATCATAAAGGAAACATGGGGGAACAAGTTTTATAAAAAAATCATGTAATATAAAAGAAACAATTCAACATGATCAACACTCCCAAAGGGAGACAGTATCAGAAAAAAATAGGTAAAATAATATATAAATTTATAGACAAATATCATAAAGTAAACAAAATATTAACTAAAAAAATCTCAAAACACCAATGTAACAAGTGGATAACAAGTCCAACAATCACCATTATCAATTTGTGATCCCATAGTTCAAGAACATCTACAACCACCAAGTGGAGATTTCACTTTTCTCGAGCCTGACATAAGAAAATATTTATTCACTCAAACTAAATGGTATTGTGTCATCTATAAATCCTAATATATTATCACAAAATGTTCCATAATCAATTCCATAACCATTAATCCAACAATTCATTCATTTAAAATGAACTAGTCCTAGAATGGTATTTCATTCAAATATTTTATACAAAAAATGATTCCACATTCAAGGATATGTTAGATATATATAAAAACTAGCATAAAATATCATTTTATAGAAATCACTTTTTTAAAGAAGATGTCCTTAAATAAATAGTTCAATAATCATTAGCATGTATAATAAATTCAAACAAATCATGGAACAATGGAAAAAAGTAAATTAGTATTTTTTTTTGGTAAAAGGATCCTCACACATCTCGTAATGATCACAGTTCAAGATAGGTGTGTACCATAAAATCAACATACACACAAATCAGGGAACCACCGGGTGAAATATACACCCCCAATGGTGTACCATATCAAGTTATTGTGTCATAATTATTCATTAGAAGTTGTCATCACCAATCCATTACTAGGGAGTCAAGTTCCTAATGTGCTTGTCTAGATACCACCAACTAGATAGGCTAGCATTTTCTTTAAAAAATCAATCAAACAAAAATGGAAAAAATAAAACATTTCAAATCAATCAAATTAAAATTTCCTAGTTTTAAATGTTCAACATTCCATTATAATTTGAAAACAAAAATTGATGTTTTCATCAATTCATTCCATTTAAAATCATCATTCACTTTAACAATTTTTTATGAAAATTTAAACCTAAATTCAATTTAACAAATAAATTTCAAAATTAATCCATCATTTTTGAAAAATCATTTCCATATTTAAATTTCATTATAATTGGGTTTTTCTTTCCAAAATTTGAATCCATTAGAAATCACACAGCAAATTATTTAAATTAAATGTTTTTAAATCCATCAAAAAAACTATTTCAATTTAGAAAATAATTATAAGGTTTCAATTATAGGGAAAAGAATCATAGAACCACCTATATTTTATGACATGATCAAATACAACACCCTCAATGGGATTTCCCATCAATAATGAGGTTAAAGAAATCTAGAAACATAATATATTATCAAAATAAAATAAAACAATGGTTAGATCCATCAATTACAAGATTATCTATCAATCTCTATTAAGAGACAAAGATATATTAGAAGAAACCAAAAGAAAATAGATAAACTTACGCATTGGGGATTGAACTGGATCAACGGTGCTTCAATATACCACCAAAAGGGTTTAAAGGAGTCAAAAATCACCTCTTAGGAAACATCAAAGAATAAGAAATCTATCTACAGTCAAAATAGGGAGGATATGTGTTAAATAAGAGGGTTTGAAAATTTTAATAAAATTTTGGATTATTTAAAATCTTCACACATGATTTTCTAGGTAGGATCTCACGGTTTGAAATACTATTCACTCGACCCATGAACCACTACTGGTAGGGTGTATGGTTTCTCCCAGGAGGGTGAAAAATTATCAAACTAAATGAAAAATATGAAAAACATTACCATTTTAGGTTTAAATATTATTAGGGAATGATACATCATTTTTACAAACTATGTGACCCTTCTAGGGGATTACAATAAGGCACTCATTTTTCTAGAGAAAAATGCGCGGTTTTCCCTAACCATATGACAACTGTTCACAGCTGTAAAGACCGTAAAATTCAAGGGAAATTTTTTCTTAATTTTCTTTGGATTTTTACAAGAGCGCGGTTTCAGACGGCACCTGATTCCGAGGCCCGGAGTGCCCGGAATTAATTTCCGAAGTTTGGCTCGGGTACGTTCAGTGAACGAACGAGCGGGAATTCCTAACTTTTGATCCGGTGCTCGGAATTGAAATCTGAGGGCACCGATGAACTCGCAGCGCCGATATTCGCTTAATGAGACCTTTTCGGGAGTTGCGTTTGTTGCGGGTTGAAAGTTACGTTTTGGGGTTTTTCAGTTAAGTTAAATAAAATTGTGTAAAACAAATTTTATTTAAACTTTAAAAAAAAAGAACCTACCTAAGGGGGTTGGAAGTGGGACCCACACCCACTTAACCTCCCTTGGGAGGATTAAGTGTGGTGGGGCCCACACGAACCCCTAAATCTTTTAATAACCTCTCAACTTCCCCCTTAAACTCCTCTTTTAATAACATGACAACTTTGTTAATTAATGGAGTTGAATTGTTTGAATTGTTTGAATTTCAAACCTTTGAAATTCAAATTGATAATTGTGTGAATAAAATAAGTCTTTAGCTTATTTTATTTGGGTTAGAATTCTCTAGCCACCTTGAGAGAATTTGGAGCCTTCATCTTCTTCTTCTTCAAGCTCTGACGAAGAACGAAGAACGTCTTCATCCTCGACGAAGAACGACAACACTTCGTCAAGGATCATCGACTCAGAGACCTAGTATCTTCGGACCTCTGCTTCCTCTTCGGACCTTCTTCGTCGGCAAACGAAGATCCGCCAACAACGTGTCGCATCGGACGTAAATCTTCGTCAACGGATTTGACGAACGACGACCGCGACGCCTGAATTCCGCGACGCCGTCTTCCGCGGAACGTAGAGGATTTCTTTGAATCTCAAACCCGAGGTAGGGGATGTTTTTATTAATTATTTTATTCCATTCCTGAATCGTGGATTTTAGCATGACTAAACGTGAGACTTTTTAGTTATGTTATTTGTTAACGCGAGGGGAGTCGGACCGCACGAACACGGCCGAAACCCCCTCCTTCGTTCATGTTGATTCATGCGGGTGGAAGCAAGAGGCGTGGTGCCGTCGCACCACGCGGATGAACATGCTTATGATTTCCGCAATACCGTCGCGCTTCGCCGAGGAGAGACTTCAAGACCGCGATGCCGACACGCCGCGTTGGGAGGATTCTTGGCACGGCGAAAGGGGCGCGGTGCCGTCGCACCGCGCCGGACGACGAACACCGCGGCCGGTTCCGGGCCGCGGTGAGACGAGGAGACCGCGGCCGGTTCCGGGCCGCGGCGGAAGGAAAGACCGGCGGCCGGGCCGCCGGCGTCGGAAGTCAAGGGCGGGACCGGAAATTCCGGTCCCGTTGGTAAAAACCGGCCGGCCAGCAGGCCGGCCGGATGTCCTAAAAACCGGGGGTTTAAACCCCCGGCCGGTCCATCAAGACCCCCCTCTTAATGAGGGGGCGGTTCTTTTAAGGAGGGGGGGGCAAAGCCCCCCCGGTTTTACTCAACCGGCCCCCATTTGCGGGGGCCGTTTTGTCTCAAACGGCGCGGCAAAGCCGCGCCGCCTTCGGAAGGGCGGGGGCTTAGCCCCCCGCGTGAGTCGCGGCCACCGCCGCCAGCGCGGTCCGCCGCCGCCAGCGCGGCCCGCCGCCGCCGCCACGCGGCCCGCCGCCGCCACGTGGCCCGCCGCCGCCGCGCCACGCGGCCGCCGCCGCCACGCGGCCCGCCGCCGCCACGTGGCCCGCCGCCGCCGTCCGCCGCCGCCAGCCGCCGCCGCCGGCCGCCGCGCCACCCAAGGGGGGGGGGGGGTCGGGCCGGGTCGTTCCGGACCCGGACCCCCCCGTTTCGGACCATATTCGGTTTTTGGCTCATAACTTGAGCCTCGGACCTCCGAATGACGAACCGTCTGCGGCAACGCGATCCTTGGATCGAGACGGTCGTTTCGGTATATCGCACTCAAGGTTTCGGTTTACTTTGAGTTCGGCCGGGTTGGTTCGTTCACGAAACCAACCGGGCCTTCGGAGCGGAAACGCTCATATCTTGAGCTACGGACGTCCGATTGACGTGCCGTCAGTCGCGTAATGTTCCTCTTAGTGAGACGGATCTTTTGGCATACTCCGCCCGAGGTTTGGACGCAGGTGGAGTACGGTCGGGTTGGTTTTGCCTTAAAAACCAACCGGGCCCCGGAGACGAAAATGCCTATAACTCTCAGACCGGGCGTCCGATCGACGCGCCGTCTGTTGCGTTGAGTTCCTTTTGTCGATACGGAACTTTTGGATACATCAACTTCGGTCTTCGTGACAGTTGATGTATCAGCCTCTCGGCTCGTGGAGCGGACCCTCCGTACGAGCTTGCTGTGTGCGGGAACCCTAGTGCTGGTTGCGACTGTTCTACTGCGACGACGACAGTACAGAGATCCTGTGTGGATTCGACGACGACAGTACAGAGATCCTGTGTGGATTCGACGACGACGACTACAGCACTCAGCGATCCTACGTGGATCAGTGCTTCAGGTTCTGTGTGAGCCCGATCCTGTGTGGGTCCTTGCGCTCAGCGGTTCTGTGTGAGCCAGCGCCTACAGGTTCTGTGTGAGCCCGATCCTGTGTGGGTCTTCTGCGGGGGTTAGTTACCTATCGATCCTTCGTGGGTCCGACGACTTAGATGGATCAGTGATCATCTTTATCGTCCTTGAAGAAGTATACCTGTGTGAGCTGAATCCTGTTACTTTCCTTTGTGGAATACGTATACTTTCCTGCGTGGACTGAGTTATACTTGAGCTCGGAGGTTGGAGCGTATTTGAATTGATGACTTAGGTATATGTATGGGCATATACCTAAGCAGTGTTGGTTGTTACTTCGTGATTGTACTTTGCTTCGTGGTTTATCCTTTGTGGATTTTGAGAGACCTTCAGGGGTCTCGGGGTCCCTACTGAGTAGCTTATACTCACCCCTGCACGGGCTTCGCCCGCACTACGTTGTGTTGGTTGCAGACGACGGACAGCGTTGACCTTAGCTGAGGTTCGCGGAGCGGGACGGTACCCGGAGGTGGACCACTGGGCGGGACGAGCACGGAGCGGACGGTGGGACCCGTGGAGCAGAGGAGCTATCTGTACCCACCCTTCAGGTGGGATTTCCGGTGGACAGCTCGGAGTAGCGGCCTTTACTTTACAGTTGCTGTTTTTCCCTTTTCGAGTTGTACTTTACTTTCAGTTTGGGTTTGTATTCTGGCCCATTTACTTTTCCGCACTTTCAGTTGTTCTCTGCTTTCTTAGTGATTACCTTCCGCTTGTTTACTCTGTGGTGTGTGTTTTCTTTTCAAAGGCAATGCCTTCCCTTTTTACCGGGATTTACGCCTTGGTGCTAGTCGCCAGCCCCTGGCCTATGGAAGGCGGGCTTGGGGTAGTCACGGCTCGGACCCCGAGGGCGGGTCGTGACAAATTGGTATCAGAGGAGTTCGGTTCTACCGCGAACTCTGATCTTTTCTATGTGAAGCAATAATGTTTAGCGTATTGAGTGTGGTTATCAGTCCAGGGAGTCCAGTGTTGGTGCGGCGGCCGACGTATCCACACACCAGGACCCTGACGTCTGATTTCCGACTTAATGCACGAAAACATTGATTGCGTGTGTGTTTCAAAGTTTTCTTTGTCATTACTTATATCAGCTCACCAGGTATACTGTTCTAACCGTGGCGCACCTGTTTCCTTTTCAGAATGGCCCCACGACGGCAGCCAGCTAGGGTTCCGATGGTCGAGCGAGACGACAGCCCACCGAGCGACGAGGCTTCGGTGCAGGGCCCTTTTCCAGTAGTGGCACCGGCGGTAGCTTTACCCGCCGAGCCCCCGATGCTTCCAGCAGCAGCCGCTGACGATGCACGTCGCCTCAGCGCACTGCATGAGTTTCAGCGACAGCGACCGCCCAGGTTTCGCGGGGAGACGGATCCCCAGGCAGCAGAGGACTGGCTGGAGGCAGTTGTTCGAGTGTTTAGGCTAGTGAGGACACCAGCAGACCTCATGGTGATCCTCGCTGCGAGCCTACTACACGCAGCAGCAGGACGATGGTGGAGCCTGATGCTCCAGGTGCACGATGAGGCATCTCTTCTCTGGACGGATTTCGAGAGCCTCTTCCGCTCTGAGTTCGTCCCGGCCACCCTTCGAGCGGTGCGTATCCAGGAGCTTCTACAGCTGCGGCAGGGCAGCATGACGGTCGCCCAGTACTCGGCGAGATTTACCGATCTCTCGCGCTACTCGACCGACATGGTACGGGACCCATTCTTCCGGGCCCGGACCTTTGAGCAGGGTTTGAGACACGAGATCAGGGCATCGCTGATCTCCCTCAGCATCCCGACTCAGACAGGAGTACTGGAGCGGGCTCTTCTGATCGAGAGCTTCCTTGCTGAGTCTACACCAGCACAGCGACCCACCGCAGGGCGGCACGTGGCAGAGTCATCTGCAGCAGGCAGTCGACGGATGACTCAGGGGTCCAGACAGACCAGACCTTCAGGCCGACGACCTCAGGGCACTGGCTCAGCAGTGCGGGGCACACAGCGCGGAGCCAGTCTTCCGAGAGGCAGACAGTGCTACTCATGCGGCGGACAGGGCCACATAGCTCGCGACTGCCCGACCCGCCGTGCCGAGGAGCAGCAGTCAGTTGATGGACCACCGAGGCAGAGGCAGAGGGTCGACCGTGGCGGTCCGCAGGGAGGAGGCGGACGAGGCAGAGGAGCTGGACGAGCAGCTGGTGGTGGCCGACGCTTTGAGGCTCTACCACCACCACCACCAGGAGGTCCACCCCGACCACAGGGAGATGGCGGGCAGCGACAGGCACAGCTCCAGGCAGCAGAGGCCTACGACCACGGCGCACCTGAGATGATTCGAGGTACTATCTGTGTCTATTCCACCCTTGCTGCAGTTCTTATAGACACAGGAGCGAGTCACTCTTTCATAGCCGCTGCCCTTGTTCGGAGCTCGGAGATTCCGACAGAGCCGTTGGCTCGATCCTTACGGCTAGAGACTCCTACGGGAGCAGACTCGACGATTACGCACTGGTGCCGGCAGTGTGAGCTTACTCTAGGAGGCGAGAGCTTCGGCTGGGATCTTCTTGTAGCAGCGTCGAGGCCTTACGACGTCATCTTGGGCATGGATTGGCTGTCTACGGTCCATGCTCAGATTGACTGTTTTAGGCGCAAGGTGCGATGTGTACGCACCGACGGGAGCAGGTTCACCTTCACCGGCGAGAAGGGAGCCTTAGCAGCACAGGATGGACTTCCGTGGAGGAGAGGACAGCCCATCACTCATCAGTTGGCTAGCCTTATCCTTGGAGCAGTTGACGTGCGGAGTCCTGGTTTTCCTGCAGTGGTGGATCAGTATGCGGACGTTTTTCCCGACGATGTTCCAGGGCTACCTCCTCGCAGAGAGGTAGACTTTTATATTGACCTGTACCCCGGGACAGCCCCGATATCCACTCCAGCATATCGGATGGCCCCCGCCGAGCTTAGAGAGCTACGGGTACAGTTGGAGGACTTGCAGGGCAAGGGATTCATCCGACCCAGTGTTTCACCCTGGGCTTCCCCGATATTGTTCGCCAAGAAGGCGGACGGAAGCTTGCGACTTTGTGTTGACTTTCGTCGCCTGAACCAGGTGACAGTGAGGAACAAGTATCCGCTACCGAGGATTGATGACCTCTTTGATCAGCTCAAGGGAGCACGGTGGTTCTCGAAGATAGACCTCAGGTCAGGCTATCATCAGCTCAGAGTCAGAGACGAGGATGTGCAGAAGACGGCCTTCAGATGTCGGTATGGCCACTATGAGTTCTTGGTTATGCCTTTCGGTGTAACCAATGCTCCAGCAGTGTTCATGGCTCTCATGAACAGGATCTTTCAGCCATACCTCGATCGGTTTGTCGTGGTTTTCATCGACGACATTCTGATTTACTCTACGACAGAGGAGAAGCACGCCTATCACTTGCGAGTTGTTCTTGATACACTCTGAGAGCACCAGCTTTATGGTAAGCTCTCGAAGTGCCAGTTCTGGATACGTGAGGTCCACTTTTTGGGACACGTAATCTCTGAGGCGGGAGTTGCAGTGGATTCCGCGAAGATTGAGGCTGTGTTAGCATGGGAGCCACCCAGGAGCGTGACTGAGGTTCGGAGTTTCTTGGGACTAGCTGGATACTATCGGAGATTTGTGCCGAACTTCTCCAGAGTTGCGGCATCACTCACAGCGTTGACGAAGAAGGGGAAACCCTTCGTGTGGTCAGACAGTTGTCAGCAGAGCTTCGAGGAGCTGAGGCAGAGATTGACTAGCGCACCTATCTTGAGGTTGCCTGAGGAGGGAGTAGGGTACGTGGTCTACTGCGATGCATCAGGGACCGGACTCGGATGTGTTCTGATGCAGGAGCGGGCAGTGATCGCCTATGGATCACGACAGTTGAGACCGCATGAGCAGAACTACGCTACCCATGACCTGGAGTTAGCAGCAGTGGTCTTCGCTCTGAAGACATGGCGACACTATCTGATGGGCGAGCGCTTTACAGTCTTTTCCGATCATCAGAGTCTCAGGTATATCTTCTCGCAGAAGGATCTGAATCTGAGACAACGGCGATGGCTCGAGTTCCACCAGGACTATGACTTTGAGATAGTCTATACTCCAGGGAAGGGGAACGTAGTAGCCGATGCCCTCAGCAGGAGGACGGGCATTCAGCTACTCGAGGAGGCGACGGAGCAGCTAGCCTCTTTGCAGATATCCTTCGTGGATAGAGATGGAGCAGCCTTTCTTCAGTCTCTCACAGTCACTCCTCCACTACTGCAGCGAGTCAGGGAGGCACAGCATGGGGACGCTGACTGTGAGACACGGCGTGCACAGATATCCTCGGGACAGACACCTGATGGTTTCTCCCTTGGAGCAGAGCACGACATCCTTTTCAGAGGACGTACCATGGTACCAGTCGCCTTGCGAGAGGAAGTGCTGAGGGAGTTTCACACTTCTCCTTTAGCGGTACATCCAGGAGTGGCAAAGATGTACCAGGACCTCAGACGACAGCACTGGTGGCCGGGCATGAAGAAAGCTGTAGCAGAGTTCGTTTCTCGATGCCTTACCTGTCAGCAGGTGAAGGCTGAGCATCAGGTACCAGCAGGCTTGGTACAGCCCTTGGAGGTTCCGGAGTGGAAGTGGGATGGCATATCTATGGACTTCGTGACTGGACTTCCACGCACTTCCAGAGGTCACGACTCCATCTGGGTGATTGTTGACCGACTCACCAAGTCGGCACACTTCTTACCCATCAGAGAGCAGGGCTCGGTGGAGAGCTTGGGACGTCTCTACGTTCAGGAGATTGTGCGGCTCCACGGCGTGCCATCATCTATCGTTTCCGATCGAGATGCCCGCTTTACTTCCCGGCTTTGGAAGGGGTTACAGGAGGCGTTCGGGACGCATCTACGTCTTAGCACAGCTTTTCACCCTCAGACGGATGGTCAGACGGAGAGGACCATTCAGACTCTCGAGGACATGCTCCGCGCATGTGTCCTCGACTTTGGTCGTAGCTGGGAGGACCACCTACCCTTGGTGGAGTTCGCATACAACAACAGCTACCACTCCACCATCGGGATGGCACCGTACGAGGCGTTGTACGGCCGACCATGTAGATCTCCTTTGTGCTGGACAGACCCTGGGGAATCAGCACTGGTGGGACCGGAGATGGTCCAGGCCACGACAGAGAAGGTCCAGGTCATCCAGGAGCGGATGAGGACAGCTCAGAGCCGGCAGAAGTCATACGCTGACAGAAGGCGGAGGCCACTGGAGTTCGAGGATGGCGACCACGTCTTCTTGCGGGTCTCACCTCGACGTGGTATTCGGAGATTTGGCCGAGGCGGCAAGTTATCTCCGCGCTTCATCGGACCTTTTCAGATTCTCAGCAGGATTGGCGAGGTGGCTTATCGCCTGGCTCTACCACCTCAGTTGCACCGGGTGCACGACGTCTTCCACGTATCCCAGCTGAGGAGATACGTGCACGACCCGACGCACATCTTTGACCATGGGGAGCTTGACGTTGACGATGGGGCGACTTTTACGGAGGTCCCGGTGGAGATAGAGGATCGACAGGAGCGGGTCCTACGTGGGCGATCGATTCCTCTTGTGCGCATCAGATGGCAGCACGGGAATCTCCAGGAGAGCACTTGGGAGCGGGAGGCTCAGATGCGTGCTCAGTACCCTCTTTTGTTCCCCTAGTTTTTGTTGTATCTTTACGGGGACGTAAAGCCCTGAGGTGGGAGTAATGTAAAGACCGTAAAATTCAAGGGAAATTTTTTCTTAATTTTCTTTGGATTTTTACAAGAGCGCGGTTTCAGACGGCACCTGATTCCGAGGCCCGGAGTGCCCGGAATTAATTTCCGAAGTTTGGCTCGGGTACGTTCAGTGAACGAACGAGCGGGAATTCCTAACTTTTGATCCGGTGCTCGGAATTGAAATCCGAGGGCACCGATGAACTCGCAGCGCCGATATTCGCTTAATGAGACCTTTTCGGGAGTTGCGTTTGTTGCGGGTTGAAAGTTACGTTTTGGGGTTTTTCAGTTAAGTTAAATAAAATTGTGTAAAACAAATTTTATTTAAACTTTAAAAAAAAAGAACCTACCTAAGGGGGTTGGAAGTGGGACCCACACCCACTTAACCTCCCTTGGGAGGATTAAGTGTGGTGGGGCCCACACGAACCCCTAAATCTTTTAATAACCTCTCAACTTCCCCCTTAAACTCCTCTTTTAATAACATGACAACTTTGTTAATTAATGGAGTTGAATTGTTTGAATTGTTTGAATTTCAAACCTTTGAAATTCAAATTGATAATTGTGTGAATAAAATAAGTCTTTAGCTTATTTTATTTGGGTTAGAATTCTCTAGCCACCTTGAGAGAATTTGGAGCCTTCATCTTCTTCTTCTTCAAGCTCTGACGAAGAACGAAGAACGTCTTCATCCTCGACGAAGAACGACAACACTTCGTCAAGGATCATCGACTCAGAGACCTAGTATCTTCGGACCTCTGCTTCCTCTTCGGACCTTCTTCGTCGGCAAACGAAGATCCGCCAACAACGTGTCGCATCGGACGTAAATCTTCGTCAACGGATTTGACGAACGACGACCGCGACGCCTGAATTCCGCGACGCCGTCTTCCGCGGAACGTAGAGGATTTCTTTGAATCTCAAACCCGAGGTAGGGGATGTTTTTATTAATTATTTTATTCCATTCCTGAATCGTGGATTTTAGCATGACTAAACGTGAGACTTTTTAGTTATGTTATTTGTTAACGCGAGGGGAGTCGGACCGCACGAACACGGCCGAAACCCCCTCCTTCGTTCATGTTGATTCATGCGGGTGGAAGCAAGAGGCGTGGTGCCGTCGCACCACGCGGATGAACATGCTTATGATTTCCGCAATACCGTCGCGCTTCGCCGAGGAGAGACTTCAAGACCGCGATGCCGACACGCCGCGTTGGGAGGATTCTTGGCACGGCGAAAGGGGCGCGGTGTCGTCGCACCGCGCCGGACGACGAACACCGCGGCCGGTTCCGGGCCGCGGTGAGACGAGGAGACCGCGGCCGGTTCCGGGCCGCGGCGGAAGGAAAGACCGGCGGCCGGGCCGCCGGCGTCGGAAGTCAAGGGCGGGACCGGAAATTCCGGTCCCGTTGGTAAAAACCGGCCGGCCAGCAGGCCGGCCGGATGTCATAAAAACCGGGGGTTTAAACCCCCGGCCGGTCCATCAAGACCCCCCTCTTAATGAGGGGGCGGTTCTTTTAAGGAGGGGGGGGCAAAGCCCCCCCGGTTTTACTCAACCGGCCCCCATTTGCGGGGGCCGTTTTGTCTCAAACGGCGCGGCAAAGCCGCGCCGCCTTCGGAAGGGCGGGGGCTTAGCCCCCCGCGTGAGTCGCGGCCACCGCCGCCAGCGCGGTCCGCCGCCGCCAGCGCGGCCCGCCGCCGCCGCCACGCGGCCCGCCGCCGCCACGTGGCCCGCCGCCGCCGCGCCACGCGGCCGCCGCCGCCACGCGGCCCGCCGCCGCCACGTGGCCCGCCGCCGCCGTCCGCCGCCGCCAGCCGCCGCCGCCGGCCGCCGCGCCACCCAATGGGGGGGGGGGGGTCGGGCCGGGTCGTTCCGGACCCGGACCCCCCCGTTTCGGACCAGATTCGGTTTTTGGCTCATAACTTGAGCCTCGGACCTCCGAATGACGAACCGTCTGCGGCAACGCGATCCTTGGATCGAGACGGTCGTTTCGGTATATCGCACTCAAGGTTTCGGTTTACTTTGAGTTCGGCCGGGTTGGTTCGTTCACGAAACCAACCGGGCCTTCGGAGCGGAAACGCTCATATCTTGAGCTACGGACGTCCGATTGACGTGCCGTCAGTCGCGTAATGTTCCTCTTAGTGAGACGGATCTTTTGGCATACTCCGCCCGAGGTTTGGACGCAGGTGGAGTACGGTCGGGTTGGTTTTGCCTTAAAAACCAACCGGGCCCCGGAGACGAAAATGCCTATAACTCTCAGACCGGGCGTCCGATCGACGCGCCGTCTGTTGCGTTGAGTTCCTTTTGTCGATACGGAACTTTTGGATACATCAACTTCGGTCTTCGTGACAGTTGATGTATCAGCCTCTCGGCTCGTGGAGCGGACCCTCCGTACGAGCTTGCTGTGTGCGGGAACCCTAGTGCTGGTTGCGACTGTTCTACTGCGACGACGACAGTACAGAGATCCTGTGTGGATTCGACGACGACAGTACAGAGATCCTGTGTGGATTCGACGACGACGACTACAGCACTCAGCGATCCTACGTGGATCAGTGCTTCAGGTTCTGTGTGAGCCCGATCCTGTGTGGGTCCTTGCGCTCAGCGGTTCTGTGTGAGCCAGCGCCTACAGGTTCTGTGTGAGCCCGATCCTGTGTGGGTCTTCTGCGGGGGTTAGTTACCTATCGATCCTTCGTGGGTCCGACGACTTAGATGGATCAGTGATCATCTTTATCGTCCTTGAAGAAGTATACCTGTGTGAGCTGAATCCTGTTACTTTCCTTTGTGGAATACGTATACTTTCCTGCGTGGACTGAGTTATACTTGAGCTCGGAGGTTGGAGCGTATTTGAATTGATGACTTAGGTATATGTATGGGCATATACCTAAGCAGTGTTGGTTGTTACTTCGTGATTGTACTTTGCTTCGTGGTTTATCCTTTGTGGATTTTGAGAGACCTTCAGGGGTCTCGGGGTCCCTACTGAGTAGCTTATACTCACCCCTGCACGGGCTTCGCCCGCACTACGTTGTGTTGGTTGCAGACGACGGACAGCGTTGACCTTAGCTGAGGTTCGCGGAGCGGGACGGTACCCGGAGGTGGACCACTGGGCGGGACGAGCACGGAGCGGACGGTGGGACCCGTGGAGCAGAGGAGCTATCTGTACCCACCCTTCAGGTGGGATTTCCGGTGGACAGCTCGGAGTAGCGGCCTTTACTTTACAGTTGCTGTTTTTCCCTTTTCGAGTTGTACTTTACTTTCAGTTTGGGTTTGTATTCTGGCCCATTTACTTTTCCGCACTTTCAGTTGTTCTCTGCTTTCTTAGTGATTACCTTCCGCTTGTTTACTCTGTGGTGTGTGTTTTCTTTTCAAAGGCAATGCCTTCCCTTTTTACCGGGATTTACGCCTTGGTGCTAGTCGCCAGCCCCTGGCCTATGGAAGGCGGGCTTGGGGTAGTCACGGCTCGGACCCCGAGGGCGGGTCGTGACAACAGCCCCTTGGGCTTCCAAAATTTTAAATATTCTCCTTGAACAACCCCAAAACAAGGACTTACTTAAATGAGATAAAAAGTCTCATGTAATACATTAAACAAGTTATATTGATGTTATAACCTCAACACCATAAACACTTTTTATCTTTGGAAAGCATGCGAAGAAGACTCCAAGTAAAATAGATAATGCTATCTCTCTCTCATCAATATATCACTCTCTTAATTCTCATATGATTCATAACTATTCTACCGTATCACATGGAACAAAGTTATCATCATATAAATAAGTAAATTTTCTCAAAATCAATAATCACGACTATCTTCTCATTCATGGATAAATCCAGATCAACATTAAGATCCTCCCAAAAAAAGACACGTGATGGGTCAGAATGATACTTTCAAGGATATGATACATGGAAAACACTATTTATTGTTGTAAACTATGGTTGAAGTGTTAAACATTTATCCACTTTCCTCCCTTATCAACAACCAAAAATGGTCCCACAAACTGTGGTGGAATCTTCCCATCCTTCCCAAGACATAGATGACCCAAATGATGTGATATCTCAAAATAAATATGTTCACCAAAAAAATGCAAAGGTAATTTTTGGTGGTTAGTATGATATTTTTATTGGATCTATGAAATAATTATTCTCAGATGAATCAACTAAAGTTTCACCATCGTTTGATGGACCAAACATGGCCCAACCAAAAAACATTTACCAATATTCGAGCAACACAACTGATATTTACAATACTGGACATACAATTCCTCAATGGAGTCATCTAAATTATAGTTTGGTAACTATTATTATATGTAATCTCAACCAATATTAAATAGAAATCCTAAGCTACATTAAAATTAAGAATTTGGGCGTGAATCATGTCCTCAATAATCTATATATATTATTATATTTGGTCATACATCTGTAGATGACATGCCATGGTAAAATGATCAAGAGATCCTATAACCCCTTGAGGCCACTAAAAAAGTTCTATGTAAAGTAGGGATACCTATATGAAACTATATCAGAAGTTAATTCCTGAAATATAGAAGTCTCTATATAGATAAATCCCAAGTACTCAACTTTTTTTGTATCAAAAATTCATAATAAGTGAGATGATTTTATAAATAGATCAGTTGAATCCATTATCCTATTCTTTTAGAAAGGATTGCGTGGAAGGCCACCCTTGAATTTCATAGAGGTTTTTTTCTACTTCCAATTCAGGAAAATAAGTGGCTGAATCAAACCGCAATTTCTTTTGATCCCATCATTGACTTTTTTATAGGTTTTACAATGAGAAAAAAAAGGAATTAATGTCATGTCTCATACCTATCAACCTCAGTCATTTCCACATATCATAAAACTTATTTATGGTTTTACGATGCATCATCCATTAGTAATTATGAAGGTCCTCCATTAAAACCTTCCTTATGGGTAGTGTCATGACAAACCAATTATGAAAAAATTGGATTCCTCCATAAGAGATTTTCAACTCGGCGATGGTCTACCCACCATAAAGGGTGTCCCTAATGATATGGAATTCATTATAAAGCTTGTTCTTATAAATAATTTTCTCAAGAAGATAAGAGGTAAACTAAACACATTTCAAGACAACCTTGGTGCCATCTTACCAGACACCTAAATGAAACTGAGAAAAAATAGACATCAGTTTACACTCTTTTGATAATTGTTTCATAGCCTTGTTCAGAAGTCTCTTACTCAATGCTTCTACAAAGTCATTTATACTCCCTTGGGTATAGGCAGTGTTGAAGTTCAGATACCGAATTTACTCTACCCAAATCCTTTTAGGATAGATCAAATATTTTTTATCGATTATAAAACTGATACTTCTATGGTCAGAATATATGATAATCATTTAACTGAAAAGGTCATGTAGCCAACTCTTAAGAGAATACATCTTAGCGGTGAGTTTGAGATCATGGGTGGATAATTCTTCTTGTGTTTCCTAAGATGACTAGAAACATAGGCTACCAGATGATCATCCTACATAAAAACACATTCAGACCCGAACATGATGTGTCACATAAGACCACATATCATTTCTCATTCTCTAGAAGAGTCAGAACTAGTGTTAAAGTAAAAAAAAATCAACTCAAAAAATAACTTTGGAATTTTTCATTCTACAAGAACATCACTGTGATTCGAGTGAGAGTAGTCATTGGAGAAACCAAATTTCCTAAATATTTCACTAACCTATGATAATATCCCACCCAAACCATGAATATTCTTATCTTGAAGACATTGCATAGTTTCTCCCATGTTATAATAGATTTCACCTTCTCGAGATCAAAAAAGATAGAATGTTATAACACAATGTTTCCCAAAAATTTCACTTCCCAAATCCATAAATTTTATTTTGAATTATTCATGTAAATTCTGTGATTTATCAATATTTCTAGTAATTTCTCAGATAATGCATATGATCCACCTCTATTATAAAGCGAGCCAAAATAGCCTCAAAAAATACCAACAAGAACAAATCAAGGAACTCATGGAATATTATGTGCATCAAATACTTAAAGATCACATGTGTATTTTTCTATCCAAAGAGAATAAAAATACATTCAAAGTGACTATATATTGTCCTTAAGTTATTGTTATGAATGTCGTATTCATTTTTCCCCAATTGTTGATAACCATATCGTAGAACACTCTTCGAGAACCACTTTTCCCCTTTCAAATAGTGAAATAGATCATCAAGTAGTGGTATTGGATACTTTTTTATTATAGTAACTTGTTTAATTTTTTCATAATAAACATAGATTTGAAGTGTTCCACCAAATTTCTCATCAAATAGAGATGGTTTCTCCCAAGGTGATACACTTATGAATATAATGTATATCTTTAATAGATCATAAAAATATATAATCTAATCATTACACTCTATGGGTTCCATATGGTAGGAATGAATGGATACTAGCTAATTACCATGTAATAAATTAAAATATTACTCTACCACTCTTACGAGTGAAAAAGTTAGAGAAATAATAATGGAAAATATTTGTAAAATTGAAAATTACTTAAGGTATAACATCAATCAAACATTCTCACTCCATGTACAAATAAAACACCATTTTACGTTGCTAAACTCTATAAAAGGTGGTTTGACTACACATAACCAGGGTCCTCATTCTACTTGAAAGAAATAGAACACCCTCTCGAGTGCAGTAAAAGAGACCCATAAAATATAAAAATAAATTTAGAGATTGTTAGAAATAATCTAATCTATCCTGATGATAACATCCATAGGTTTCATATCGAGAACCAGAAAATTCTACGTAAGATCAATTTATGATATAGATAAAACACAAGATAGAAAGTGGAGACCCTGTCATCTCTTTTTTCTAAGGAGCATATAAATTTCCCACATATAAAATAATAGATCCATAAGAAGAGGGAATATTTTTACAAATCAATTTCATATAAATATTGGAGATTCATTCATTTAAAATAAAGAAGTCACTAAGATTGATTCTATATTGATGGTACCTCTCAAAATCACTAGATAGATATTAGTATCCTATAGAGACTCTTCCACTACATTAAGAGGCTTAATTCTGGATTCATATGGCTAGAACCCCTTGGATATTAAATCATATTATTACAATGTAGTACTTTTTCAAAGATGATGATTCCATGACACTAATTTTAGAAGAAATGGAATGGAATAACTTTTAAATTGTTCATGAGTGACCATTGTAACTGTAGATCATCGGCTCCTTAGTACACACACATCTCAAATTTATAATAATTCTATTAGGAAAGCAAGTCAATGGGCCTCTTCTAGTAAATCTAGGAGGTTTAAAAGACAACTATAGTTAAAACCCACCGTGGGATTCATCACAATTCCCATTTACATTAAAGGAACTCAAAAAACTACCATAGGGATAAAAAAGACTTACCTCAAACAATGACTTACTAGCCAGGTCAAGTTCAAACATCAATTCCCTCTTTAGCACATCATCATATGAAGCCATGTTTAATAAGAAAACCGGATATAGAATTTCATATTGATGAACCATCTCAAATATTTTCTCATTTAGCTTCCCAATATTCATCACCTTTGAATAAAAATGAAAAAACACAGCAAATCAAGTTTTGTGCCCAATCATGGTCTTATCACCAATCTAGATATTGAGAAACTCCATATATTTGGATTAGACCATTGATTTTAGATAGAAATGATCGGTGAAAAGAACTCAAAATTCATTTTATTCCAATCCCTCATGTTTTCTTCTCATCACCATGAAATCCCACAATCTCCTACTAGGACCCTACATCTTAAAGGTAACATATTTCGCCTTAATAGATTTGGGAATTTCTAGTAACTCAAAAATAATTTATATAATTCTCAACCAGTCATTACCCTCTTGAGGATCATTAGAGCCTTGAAAGTTATGAGGATTCTAGTGAAGAAACTCTTTAGCATGATCATGATATTCATCCCTTTGAGGTTCAACTATCAGAGTCTAAAAGGGAGATGGTGAACATAATTTTACTAGATCTTGGACAACCCATGCCACTATCTCGACAAATTTATGGTCCACTGGGGGAATTTCTTGGTGTTGGTCACCAACTTCTTCCACCTATTTCCACTTAAAATGTCTTCTCAAAGGAATGATGTTGCACAACATCATCATAAAACACTTAAGACATCATAAATGATAAACCAAACATAGATACTAGAATATCAATTTTATCTGGTAGAAAATTAATGTTGGGATTTCAAACAAATTCATATCCATGGTTGGGAAAAGACTATAATCATAACAAAACATTCATTAAAGACACTTCTCTCAAATACCCATCGCGACTTAAGGATTATTATGGTGAGATTTTTTCAATAACTCACTCACAATTTCCTCATAAGTCTCATCAATACATCCCAAACCATATACTGATATCAAGGATAAATGCATAACCTAGACCTCTAATACCACTTTTTGATGAACTTGTCTAAATACCTTGGTACACTAATACATGATTTGGCTATAACATGGCCTAAAGTTCCTTATTAATCCTCATGGGTTGGAAACAATCTCATGGCATCATATCATAAACAAGAGGGATAGAATTTTCCACAAAACACTGGTTGATAAAAGATACAAGTCATCATGCTTAACACTCTTAATTGGAGACAGTACGAGAAACAAATAGTTAAAATAGTACTATAACATATAGATAAATATCCTAATGTAAATAATAATTTAAACCAAGAAAAGCCTCATAAAATCCTATGTAATAAGTGGAAAATAGCTCCATTGGTCACCATCATCACTCCACAGTCCCACGGATCAAGAAAACCCACCATCTCTAAGTGGATCTTTCCCTTTGCATGGACATGGCCTAAGAAAATCTAAAAATTCCTAAAGGAAAATATGGGATGTGATATATAAATCCTTTTAAGGTATCACCAAGTGTTCTGTAATTAATTCCATAATAATTAAACCATTTATAAATTCATTTAAAATGAACTAAAAAGGAATGGTATTTAATTCACATTTTTTTAACAAAACAAGATTCACATTAAATGATATAGATTATATATATCAAAACTGGAATAATATAATATTTTATATAAAACATTAATATAAATTTGTTGGCATGAAATAAATAGTTCAATAACCATTGGAATGTAGAATCAAGGTAATATATCATTACACCGTGTATAAAAGTCATGTTGTATATTATTTTAGTTAATAGGATCCTCATATATCTCACAATGATATTAGATAATGATAGGTATTTACCCTTAAATAAATATACACCCTACTTGGGGAACCCTCATGGGCTATCTTCACCACCCAAAGGGGAACCCTCTTGGGTATTCAGGTTAAAAAAATTTAGTAAAAGTTGTAATCATCAATTCATTTCTAGGGATTCATGGTCATATTGTGCTTATCTCAGTTACCACTAATTACCCATGCTAACTTGTGATTAAAACAATCAATCAGTGAAACATAGGAAAATCAAATATATTAAGTAAATTCACATTATAATTTTCCATTTTGCATTTTTCAACATTACTTTCTCATTTCAAAATGGAAACTGGGGTTTTCATAAACTAATTGCATATCAAATAATCTTTTTATTTTAATCCATTATTCTCAATATTCAAAATAAAATCAGTTTATCAAATAAATTTCAAAATAAATCCTTTATTTTCCCTAAATCCACACCATAGTTAAATTTTATTAAAAGTATTTTTCCCAAAATTTCAATTATAATCCAAATAACACATCAAATCCTTTAAAATATGGGTTTTTAAATCTATAAAAACTCATTTTAATTCAATAATGGGAAAATACTCAAGGAACCACAATCCATTTATCACACGTTCAAAGATAACACTCGAAAAGGGATCAATAATGAATAATGAGGTGAAATAGATCAAGAAACGAAACATGTATTCTATATCCAATAAAATTTAGTTTAGATCCATTAATAACATGTATATATATTACACACTAATGTGGAGAGAAATATAGATCCTAATAAATCATGTATGTGGATATCCACTTACCTATAGGAGATCGAACGAGCTCAATGTTTCTTCAATCCACTAAGAAAATATTTGGATGAGTCAAAATCACCTCATAGTAACCATCAAAGACCATGGATTCAAGTTTGGGTCAAAATAATGTGATTATATGTTAAAATGGCATGTTTCCCTATTTTAATAAAACAATTGGGGAATTAAACCCCTCATTTATGTTTTTCTGTGTTGCACTGCATAGTTAAAAAACCCGTTTTCTCCAACCATGGGGTCCTACTGGCAGGGTGAACAGTTTATCCGAGGAGGGCTCATGTTTTATCAAACCATGCACCAACCATGAAAGATCGTACTTTTTTAGGTCGAAAGTTTTGGACGAGCTTACTTCTTTATTTTTACAAATCACACACCACCTTATAGTGGCTCACAATAGTGTGCACAATTTGTTGGGCTAAACTGCATAGTTTTCTCTAACTATTCACCAAACATGCACAACCCCTTAGGATTCTAAAATTGCACAAATTATCCTAAAAACACCCAAAACATGTCCTGACTTAATATATATCAAAACCAGTGTCATGGATTACTTGAAATAAGGTAATAGGATGTCCCATTTTGGAAAAAAAATTTGGAATTAATTACTCTAGTGTGGGTGATTCCATATGGATTTCAAAATGAATTTTTGAATTTACTTCAAATAATTATATGTTTTTAAGTAACCCTTTTCATTTATATAAAACAAGTGGCCTATTTGGAGAAATGATAATTTTAATGGAGATTTGAGATAGCTATATAGGGTGGCTTGTTATCCAAACACAAGTGCTCAGTTTTATAAAGAAAGAGAAATGTTTTTGTGTGTGATTGTGGACCTTTTTGTTTCTTATACGTTCAATTTGAGAATAATATTTTCATTTAATATTAAATCTATCACTATTGAATTTATTTTTGAAACACATTTCATGGTTTCAAAGGGTTATGGGGACTACATGTTTTTTAGTTCATGACTATATGATTTAAAAGTTTTGGTTCCCTATAGGATCATATTTATTAATCATAATTATGTGGTGAGTTGTGTGATAGTGACCCATTATTTCATGTGGAGGTTTCTAAAGATTTTGTTTCTATAGTAGCTTTTAGTTTCAAGTTATATTTTTTCTGTTATTATTGTTTATTTTATTTTGGATATTGAATGTATTTATTCCTCTATAATTTATCTCTTTATTGGGATAAATCATTATCATATAGATTATTATGATTCCATGGTAAAATTTTCTAGCTGGTGGTGATAGATAATGCCCTTCTATACTTTTTGAAAACTGGATTGGGTGTCAGGTCAGATGGAATCACATGATAATTCAATACAAAATGGCATTAGAATAATGGGATTACATTAATATAAGACTAATCCTCTTGTGTTGTACTTTTATTTGGTGATGTCTTTTGACATAAGAGTTTAAGGTTTTTGGGCCTTGAGAGGTAAGGGTATGGAATATTACCTAGTTCTTTATTTTCCCAAGCCTCATGATGTTGGGGGAATTGGGGTTTTGAATTGTGAATTTGAGTATTTTTTTAGTTTTTTTGATGTATTTTGATGTGATTTATGTTTTTTGATCCCCTTTGATTATGTATGTGATATTGTCGGTCCCTCCTTGTTTATAGGGTGGAAAATAGAAGAGAGTGAGTTGTTCAGTTGGAATACATGGATTTGGAAACCATGCAGTTCCCATGAAGTTAAGTCTTCAACTATTATTGACTATATTGAATGATTGGAACCTCACCACCCATAAATATAGACAACACTGGAATATCATTTTTTATTCCCTATCTATCTTTTTTTGTCCCCTCTTGATTCTAAATTATTGAAAATTTATTCCCACTTATTAGAGGTTGGTTAAGATATATTTTTATTACATTTTTGACGTGGTTCTTGTGAACCATTATTGAATTCCTATTTGGTGTCTAGTTTACACATGGTTTTAAAATTGTATTTTGGAAAATGGATGGATTTTAAGAAAAAGATTATTTTCAGAACATGGCCTTATGGGATTTTTTTTTAATTTTTGCTTCCATTGTTTAATGGTGATTTAAAAAGGAAAATGAGTTTTTTATGGTCATTCTTTATGTGATTGGTTTATAAAATAAATAAAATGGATTTGGAAATGGATTTTTAAGAGTAACCATTATTGGGATGTGGGTGTTCCACCAAGGATGATTTTTAAAATGTGTTGGACTTGTTTTGGTTAACACCTTGGCGGAGAGTTCATCTAAAATCCCCTGGTGAAAATTGTGATTTTTAAAATATAATATTTCTTGTGTGTATGATTCTTACCTATTGTGAGGGATTGTTGTTGTGGATTTATTCATGGATCATTAAGGAATCATCTAGTATATGATTTGAGGCATGGATGGGTGATTTCCAACTATTTGTTTATTATTTTCCCCCTTTAATGATTGAAATGGTTTCTTTGGTTCCAAATCCAAACTAGACTCTAAAAGAAGTTATAAAATCCCACCACTCACCCATTGGATAGGGAAGGGGCAGTAGTGTTTATAGCCTTAGGCGACATCCCCGGGATACCAAAGGCTTGAAATGAATTAAAAGGGCCTCATGAAATGTTCGGGGATTGTTTTACCTTTCAAAATATAGACATCCAAAACATAAAACAAAATTAAAAAAACCTCTATATGATGAATGATTACAAAAATAGAACATAATAAACAACATATCCAAACAACCATATCAGAGTACATGAGGACACCAAAACACTACATCCATGGAAAACCAAATAAAACAAAACCCAAACACACCAAAGACAATAAACTACCAACATAAAATCCAAGAACCAGTATAAAAATAACCATTACAATCCCATGATATAAATATTCATCAATAAAGAGTTGAGATGCCTTGACTTTACCTATGTATCGATAGATTAAGTCTTCAAATCCATAATAATTCCCAAGAATTGGGTGGTTCTAAATTCAATCGGTTTTCCCCTAATAACTTCCCAATTCACGATACTATGACATGGAATAGTTAGCACAATTTATATAAACCAATTAAAAAGAGTAAAAACCATTTATGTCA
Organism: Viscum album; assembly: GCA_963277665.1. Classification (NCBI taxonomy): domain Eukaryota; kingdom Viridiplantae; phylum Streptophyta; class Magnoliopsida; order Santalales; family Viscaceae; genus Viscum; species Viscum album. The sequence goes on from OY728122.1 coordinate 1,572,122,488, forward strand.
AATACAAGATAGTTTTCCATGGAAAGAATAAAAACATTCCTTTAAAACCGTTCTCAATTCCAATTGGAATACCAATTACATGATACCATACATCCATACCTCCACACATGAATCCATTTGTGATAGTTCCATACTCATGAGCAGTCTCTCAATGATGAACCAATCTGTCCAATGGTAACCAATACTAGGTGTCCAAATGGAACATTCCCCTTCCACATAGTCACATATAATTAAAATTAACCCACACCAACCATGTATCCTAAAAATCAATGCCAATACATTTCACATAAAACCAATTATTTATTTAAAACGTTTCAACAATAATTTTTCTTGTATCAAATACAAACCTTAATTACTATATCACCATTTCAAAATTATCTCCCAGAAAAATTATCCACAAAGCTATCTAATTTCTAAAATTCTGAAAATCCATCACTAAAGAGGTTTCCAACAAGGGATAGTTATAATTAATAATGTCATAATGATTTTCGAGATTTGATCACGAACCACCTTTAATTCACTATATCAAACCATAAAACACCACAATTCCCATAAAAAAACATGGGTCTATCCATATAGGATTAGATCTATGGTTCTAAGAAAGAGCTGAACAAGAGATATAATATGAATGACCAAGAACATGGACTTGTTTATGAATTTGGATACCCAAGGAAATTTGACTTTCCCAACCATCACCCTTCTGTTCAAGGGAATCACCTATCAAGACAAGGTAGAAAAAGTAGTTTAGGATTAAAAAATATTAGTATAATAAAAGGGGTATCAAGACATAATTCATGTTCAATCCAAAAATGTCATATCTATAATTGTATATCGCATGGTTAGGACAAACTATTTGTAAAATCATGCACTAAACATGTAGTTCCACTACCTTAATCCAACCCCTCACATAGTTGGATCACATGTTTAGAAAAACCATGCACTAACCATTTTTTCCCTATTTCTAGACATGAACAGTTTACATAGGAAATCTTCATGGTTTGGTCAGACTATGTGCTAACCATAAATATTTATTATTCCTCCATCAACATAGGCCAGATGGTTTCCTGGATGGGCTGAACTATTTGTACTAACCGTGATCAAACCACAAACCTTCAAAAAAGACTCCAGTGTATTCTAAAAATTCTATAAACCTCCCAAAATTTAACTTGGTCAATATATAAAGTAAAAAAGGGTCATTTATATAAAATAAGGGGTGATATATTCTCCTCAACAGTGGTCTATACATCACCAGAATGTGGAAAACTAGAGTTTTCTGGAAAGAATTTGGGTCGCTGTTCCAAAATTTCCTTTTCACACTACCATGATTCTTCCAAAATCCAACAATGTTATCATAAAACCCACACTAGAATGTTGTTTTACCCATGAATGATCTCTTATTTTTTATCCACAACTCATTTTAGAACCTAAATCAACATAGAATCTAGATCTAGGTCAACACAATCCCATCAAATCACATGGTCATGATTAGGTTTTTACTTATTCAATTGTGATATGTGAAACACATTATGAACTAAACTAAACCTTGGTTGAAAAGGAAACTAATATAAAATATCAAGATATCATTCATGTATAAAAAATGGATTATATATCAACAAGTTAACTTTCCCTTCTTATCAAAATGATGATTCCCATGACATGGTAAGATTCTCAAGGACACATTATCACTCACCTCAAATGATAATCAGTGTTGATGATAATATTCCTTTTATTTCTGAACAATATGATTTCTATCCATTATATTTCAGATCAAATGAATATTTTTCATTGTCCCCAGCATAATTATTTTTCAAATAAAAATGTATCACCTTTTTTAACCCAATAATGTGGAGAACAAAAAAGATTCCATACAATTACTTAAAAGGATCCATGTGTATCGAGGCATGATAACTGTTATTATATATAAACTCTTATAATGGTAAATGCTCCTCCCATAGACTATTAATATCCATTACACAGTCCTTAAGCATTCCCTGCAATGTTTGGATCATCCTTTCATTTATCCCATATATTTTAGGATGATGCCTCATGCTCATAGTAAATTGAGTCACAAGGTATTACTATTAGGGATTCTAAAAATGAGATTTGAACATGGGGTCTAAGTCAGATGCAATATAGACTAGAACACCAAGAAAATTAAAAACCTCTAGGATATATATTTTTTAAAATTAATAAATCATTAGGGATTTATGAATAGGGATAAAATGAGATGATTTCAGGAGACAATCCAAAATTACCCAGGTGGCCTAATATTTACTCACCATTCTTGGTAAACATATCATAAAATACATTGTTATATACTTATAATTACACATGGGAATTGGTAAAGACTAAAACATTACCACTAGTCATTATTGCTCCACCATTACCCACTGACAAGTGTGGAATATCAAAATAACCTATGCCACTTTCCTTTTCATGCCAACCCACCAGAACTTTTCTTTCAATGATCTATACTTTTTATAAATCTTAGGGTGAACATTCCATCTCAAATGGTGATAGTAACTTATAATTTGTTCCTAAAAAACCAATTGTACCGTGATATGATCTATAATCCTCAAAATCAAACTCCCTTATAGCTCCCTCCCTCAATGGCCTCTCTTGAATTGAGTTTTTACCTATTATAAACACATTAATAATTGGATATATGATCTTTTATTACCTGAACCTACAAAAATAGAACAAACTATACTGATAAGAAAACAAAAAATCACCCAGGTCAGTAAAATCTAGGTGAATGAGTTTTATGATTGAAAACATCTACCTTTGATCTGAAGTGTCTTTAGATAATTAATTATATAAATTCCATCTTAATTAATCCACCACTAAATTCCCATTACCTGGTGTGTACAACATGTTGAATTTAAAGATTTTATAGAAATCCAACCATTTTATTTTCCTTAGATTCAAATTTCATTGCATGAAAATGTACTTCAAACTCTAATGATCCATAAATACCTTGATTCTCACAAAAAAAATATATTTATTCCATGTCTTCAAATCAAAGACCAAAAAAACTAATTTCAAATCAAGTGTTGTGTAGTTCTTATCAGGAAACTATAACAATCATGTTATCTATGAAAGAACTTGATATTCCTACATGATAACACATCCCAACCCATATCCCGATGTTTCAAAATAAACTATGTATCCTTATATAGGCCATAGAAATGTGAGGATAGGTTTCGATGTAAGTTTAACCCAATTTTATTTAAAGGATTTATGACATTCCTATTTCCCTTATAGAGGTATTAGTTTCCTTGTATAATATATAATTGGTGATTCTAAACATGATATGTCACATAAAAAACATCTATAGTATACCACCAAGTTAAGGAAATGGAATATCTCAAAGACATTCTTTGGGAGTTTCCAAGAGATGAAAAATTATATATTTTCAGTATCTATAGAAAGTCTTTTTTTAAAAATGACATGACCAAGGAAACATATTTCATCTTTCTATAAATCATCATTTGATAACTTAGAATATATATGATGCTCATATATGATACCCAACAATATATATAAGTGTTGTTCATGGTCCACGTGTGTCCTAGAATACACCAGTATAACCTCCATAAACAACACCACAAAGAAATCCCACTATCTTTTAGATATATGATTCATCAATGCCATAAATATAAATAGTTCACTCACAAGAACAAAATATATAACTATAAACTTATAATGGACATATCTTCTTTAGAAAGTTTTCATTGGAATATACTCTTCCTGAACCCATAGTTGGTTATATCCTGAACATATGTCAATTTCAAAGAAACATTGGGATACCCTCAATTGATCAAATAGGTCTTCAGTTCATTGAGGATGGAATTTATTTATTATCATAACTTCCTTAAACTTATGATAATAAAAAAATTCTTAATATTTCCATCTACCTTCTTTAGAAAAAAACTAGTGCTTCCCACATAGATTAAGTAAGTCAAGTGAACACTTTAATTTCAAACTCTTACAACCAATTATTCAGTTTCCTCAATTTATTTGGTGCTATTTTATAAGATAGAAATGAAATTTATCTTGTCACCTTTAGGAGATGAATCGTAATCTCCACTTCTCTTATGGTAAAACCACTAGAAAAATTGTCAGAAAAAACATCAAGGAACTAGTCTATAATGGTTGGAAAATATATATTCCTGATCTCATCTCCTAATACCAATAAAAATATTGTAAACTATTAAGAGATAGTTCCAACAACCAATACCATGAATCCTTATCTTCTTGAATTCACATCCCAATATCATTTTAATAGATGTCTAACATCATCAAAATATTTAAAACTCACCTTTCATGTGTAATAATAAATATAGACTTCAAAGTTCATTATTCAATACATTACTAGAATCAATTCATAGAAATCCATATATATCAAATGGAATTCACATAGCAACTCAGTTCCATTTATTTTTATTAAACATGCTCCACATTTAAAGGGTTTACACTTTTGTTTTCCTGGAGGTGTATGGAGTTTAAAAACATTAAGCATCGTCTCCACAAGTAAACCTGAAAGATCAATAACATGTGAATAAATAAATGAGTGGTAATTTCTAGTATAAAAGAAATTTTTCATAAGGGTATAATTAAAAATAATTATACCACCCAACATTGATGTTCCCGACTAATCATCCATGATTTATTACTCATCTCCATACAATTTCTTACTTGGTGCAGTTTTCTTTAGTTGCCCTATTGAGATTGCAATGGTTGGGTAGTCATGGTGGTCCTGGAATCACCACAACTCTTCTGGTTTTGTAGAATAGAGATATTATAGTACAAACATACTATTAAAGCATAAAATGTTTTATAAGTATGATATGTTTCCCTATCAACCAAACATGGTGCACTATGACAATGGAACTAAATATGCCCCATCTAGTTTCAATTATAACATGCTCTAGGTGGTGATGTATAATCACAATTTATATTATTAAAATAACCACATTGAAAAAATACAAACATACACTTTATCCTAAGAGGAAAGTTCAACAATCCCACGTTCAGCTTCTAACATAGACCACCCCCTTGATAATAGGTGTCCCTCCTCTACTTATTCCTAGCATTTGAGTTCACACTGGTTCATGTAGAAATAGACATGCTCCCTCCAATCATGTTTCCTGATATATATCTTTCTACAACCATAAATATATTGAAAATTTCTATATAATATATAATACATAGTATATATATCTTAGATATAATTTCTGGTCACTACCCCAACTCAAAAATGTGTTCCTTCAATGATACACTTGTAATAACTTTCAGTGAAATGTAGACTAAATTCATAAATTTATATGCATTTTTTTTTGGGAGATTATTCTTCTTCAAAATAAATAAGTTCATTATCATAGTAATTTTTAATGGATGAGGATATCATTATTTATTGAACAGATATTTAAAACCTTATCATTCAATTCTTTGGTCCAATTTTTCTAAACTGCTAAATCCTACCACTAGCATTCTATATGATCCTGTATAGACTTTTCCAACTCCACATTAAACTCTATTGGTGTCCCAAGGAAATTGAATATTTTATTTATACTATTCATCCACACTTATTTTATTTTTTACGATGAATCGCTCTAAAAGATGGGTGGATTCTACTTTTGGAACTGAAAAGAATGATCCACTTGTTTTGTTCTTCCATTCTATTCTCTCTATCCATGGCCTAAAAATCCAATAGAATAGTTTGGACCGGCTATTTGTTCATATGTGTCTTAATTGAAAACACATTCTTAGCAACCTCTTCTAGTTCGTTATTATGATTCCTACCCAATTCCTTTTTCTATAATAAAAAAACTCGATTTGTTTCTCACTCTTTAGAAATTAAAGGTGTATTTTTTCAATTACAATTTCAACAAGTTCCAAAATCATTTTTTTCCAAAATAAACCATATTATCCATTTTTAAATTACCCCAGTGAATCCTTTTCAAAATATCACCATTTTAGAACATTTCATTTCTTCCCAAAAATAATTAATTCTTACCATTTCCGTAAATTATTAACTCAATAATGAATAATCCAGTTCTAGTGGGAAGGAATTAAACAAATTTATATCATGAAAATCCCATTTGATAAACCCATGAAGATGAGGTAGAAACTCACCTAGAAATATATTAAAACAGCCATGTATTCAACTCCCTGGTAACTTGATGTTTGAGATAATGAGGATAATTATTCCATTTAATGATCTATATTTCAGTTTCTGACAATCCTATATTCTTTATATTATCCTAATAAATATAGAATCTTATCAATAGTAATATAATTTAAAAATATCAAACAAAAAACATTGATACACAAAGATTGAAAAAACTGATACCATTTGTAACATCTCACTCCATACGCATTGGATTGTTGAAGAGATATGGTGTTACTAGCCTTAGGAAACATCTCCAAGACAAAAAAGGCTATAAATAAATACAATGGTCCTTAAGAACTTTTAAGGTGTGATTTCCCCTTTTAGAAGATAACCATACAAACCATAAAACAATAACCAAACAAACCTCTATATGATTGGCAAGTAAACATATACAACCCAATATAAAAACTAGTGGAAAAGGAGGCTATACCAGTGGACCTACACCAACAGGTTTTTGAAAACTTTGGTATAAAAACATCTATAAAAATAGTTTATAATAACCATTGGTATATGGTAATTTTTTGAAGGCTATCCCATTGTTTTATGAATCCATTGGTATATCCCATGAATACACCAATAGTTTCACATAACCATTTGTATATGGTGAAAGGATTAAAGGTATACCAATAGTTTTTTAAAACCTTTCTCATAGAGTTACACTAAATATTTAACAGTAAGAACCTATTATTTTACTACACCAATCCACATTTTTCCCTAAGTATTGTTACATCTTCTTCCTGAAGAGTCGCAATCCATTGTCCCTAAGAGTGGTGATCCATCCTTGATTTCTATTTTCATTCAGTTATTCTTCAACATCAAATTACTACGTTCCAAATGGGTCATATATTCTTCCAAGAATAATTTTCCTATTTGAGGTTTGTATAAAACACTAACCTATGTCATTAATTTTTCTTCCTCATCTGCATCAGCCTTTCATCCCTTGAAGTTCTCATTTGATTCTTCTTGAATATGAAATTTTTAAGTTCTAAATACTTTATATCTTCTGTTAACCATCATTTTCTTTCATTTTATATATATGAATGGATAGCCAAGTTTTTTTTTCATATTCTATATTCTTTGAACAAAGGTTAGTTTTAATTATATTTGACAATGAATTGCATAAAAAATCTGATTATGTCTGATGTATTTTTTAAAATTCAATTACTCTCTACTTATATATAAATCTAATAGGATCCTATTATTTTGATTATATTTATATAATCCAAATAGAATTTTAATTTTATTAAAAATTTATATTTAAAAAATATTAGTCCTTAGTTTATTGAATTTCATCCAATGTGATTTTGGGTGAGATTTTTAGATTAATTTCATTGCATTTAAAACCTACTAGGTAATGAAAAAAAATAAAATACTATTAAGAAAACATATCATTTATATGTGTCCTATGATTTTAGATACATAAATTATTTCACATTTATTTAATGATTAATACATTCTATATGATTATTTGAATAAATATTTAATATGTATGTTTCAATAATACATGATAAATCTGGAAAAAAATATTTTTCATACATGTTATTACATTTTGGATTTATTTTGAAAAGATATGGAAAAATAGAGTTAATAGGCAATGCTTAATAACTAGGATGTAAGGATATCATCCACCAATATGGTTTTTTGTCTCAATTTCCGGACCACTAGAGACATTATACACCTCAACCATATCTACACTAGCATCATAACTTTTTTATAAAATATTTAAAAATAAATATAATTTATGTAGGTGTTGGAAAATTATTTTATATTCTTAAAATGTAAAGTAAAATTACCCTTTCTGATAAAAAATAATTATATATCAATATGTTAAATCATGTTATCATTTTAAATAATCCTTCACTATAATAAAAATCCATTAAAAGGTGTATTCTACTGTGTGTTTTACAACCTTATAATGTTGTAGATTGTATTATGAGGTAAATTTTATTAATAGATTTAATTATTGGATTTTATAACAATATGAGAATCCCAATAAAATTATTGGATAATCCTTAATAGTTACTGAATATCCAAAGATGGTAATCCTATAACATCCTATAAGATATCCTAGATTGTGAAAACCCTCATCTATATTGGAATTAAATCTCAAATTGTAGACTATATAAAACCATTTGAATCCCATGAAAGTCATTAACAATCTATCGAAGAGGAAATGATAAATAAAATTTAAAAAAAATTACTTTTTCTATTATGGATACCTTAAAAATAGTATATAACAAATATAATCTTCAATGGTGTATAAACTATTTGGCATGTACACCTTACTGTGATAAGATGTTTGTCAGCAAAATATCCTAATATGAAATCATTGATCACCAACACTACAATTTTAGTTCCATAATTTCAATACACTAAACAAATATCTTTTCTTGAGAGTCACTAATGATTAAAAATATCATTAATTAGGCAATAAAATATTCTCTACAAATTATGACATAATCCTAATTGTTTATCATAATTATCCTTGAGATATCTTTCTTTATACTATTATTTTACATCATATCCACTATGTTTCACATAATTTCCCAATTTATTCCTTATTATGATGACCCACTAAAGCTTACTGGTATAATCGATCTATGAAATATAATGTACTAGGATTCCATAAAGATATTATATCTATAAAAAAATTTCAAGTAACCTAATTCAAATGAAACTCTCTTAGAATTTTTTTATTAATTTGAATAAGGTTTTCAGTACATCATTAACTTGTTCACAATTTAATCTCACACACTAATTGTTTGCATGTTCTCATTGCATCTCACACTTTTCATCACTCACACTTTTAATTTAGTTTTTATACTATTTTACACTTTTCATATATTTTATCACCTATATTGCACATTCACTTCTCATCACACAATATTGAAAAGTGATTTGAATAAGATAAAAAAATAAAATCAGAAATAATAAACACAATTTTTTGTAGTATTATGTATGGTTATTACTTGTTAATATAATAGAATTCAGAATCAATATTTTATAATTACAGTTTTCTGTTATATATATATATGTATATATTATCTTATATAATTATTCTCATATATATTAGTGTTATAGTTATAGTTATGTTTAAATTAAAAAATTATAGTTATATTAAATATATTTTCAATTTAACTTCAACATTATTTCATTGCTTTCAAGACAAGACAAATGGCATTTTTTTACAGGATGGATAGATTTAGGATATATGAAACTTATCAGATAACAAGTGATTTTCAAAATATGTTTGTGAGATATTTAGATTCTTCATTTAACAATGCTTTATATTGTGGTTATATACACGTCCCATGTTATAATTGTGTTGGAATACGTTGGTTGATTCATGAATAAGTTAGCTACCAAATAACAAAATATAGTTTCCAAAAAACAATATTGTGTGTTGTGTCACAATGGAGATAACACGAAATATCAAAATGTTCATAATACGAACTAGAAGTCTTTATTAGAAAATTTATTAGATGCACTATTTCCATTTATTCATTATCATCAGAAGGAAAGGATGTTGACCCATGAATAATTTCATACCATCACACATGATGCATGTAATGAAATTGATGATGTTGAGAGGGAGAAAAAATTAAATGGTGTTTTCATGACACTAGTATATCAGAAATTTGGTAAAATGAAAAATATTGGACTTTTAATACAACGGTTTCATGGGAAAACAATTTATGGGATTTCTAATACCTCCATAAATTTTATTCTTACCTTTTTAAGGACATACTTCTAGATGATGTGGATATTATATGACAAGACATATCTTTATTACATATTAATTCATGATTTATTACATAAAAATTAACATAATACAACCCATAAGATTTATAAGATTATTATATTTGGGAATTATGTACATTACATAAATACTTAAATTAGGAAATATATCATCTTTATGGAAAACATCCTTAACATGATCATACTTAGAACATCATGGGATAACTTGGGGACATATATAAGAAATCGATGAGATATAAATACAAATAATGGAATAAACATGAAATAAGATAAATAATGTAATAGATGTTAGAAAAAATTCATATCAGTGGGGCATAAAATAGGTGAAAATCATAACCATGAACAACAAGGAATGATATAGCATGATCATAAAGGAAACATGGGAAATTTGGAAAAAAAATAAAACATTGCGTCGTAAACATATGTGAAGGATAAATTACAAGAAATAATGATAGAAAAAGTCCCATAATGGATTATGTTTACTCGTTTATCCATTTTATGATATCTCATTGTACTAAAACATGACCAAATGAATTGGAATACTATATAATTTCATATGCACTCTTCACATTCATTTCATTCTCATGAATAAATGTGCCACGTGGATCATAAAGCATGGGATAATTAATCATAATATTTTATTCCCTGATCAAGGAGTGTTGAATAAATACATTTAGGTCCCAAATAATTAATTATAACTCAATATAGGTGAAACACATTAATAGGAAATTGGTATCATTGTTCACTACACAATTGTTTGGCATAGAAAATCATTGTGAAATTTGGGCAGCAAAAGAGGGGTATATAAATTTTCATGGGAGGGAATTATGGGAGTGAAAGGGGTATATAATCATTTAAATAGAAAAATTATAGTAAGGGATGATATGTAATAACATATCCTAGAATTTAGAAATGATGATAAAAGATATAAGATAAAGAAAAAACTTGAATAGGGAAGAGAAGAAGAGGATCCCATACCATGAGAGTGTGACTCCAAATGTTGCAAATAGATTATTGAGAGATTGGGGAAAACTTGGGGGGAATTTAGAGTGGTTAGAATAGAATAAGTACATGATCTTAAGGATTTTTAGTGAAGATAAATGGGAACCTTAGTCATTTTATATATGAAATGAATGGGTAATTCTTCATCATTTCTCAAACATATGTTTTGGACTCTATATAATAAAATATCCCAAACCAAAAACCATCCCATGGTTTCTACCCAATAGTATTTGTTTTAATTATTTTATTATGCCAAGGGATAAACTTATTAAAATAATTCTCTTGCTGATGTGGATGTGAGTCACATCCTAAAAGAAATGATTTTAAAACCTTAAAATATATTAATGGTTTTGGAGGACGCATAAAGGATTTATGAAATTATTAAAATAAAAATAAAACTGAATTTTTTTAGTGTTAAAACATATATTTAGTCATCGATAACATTTATAGTATTTAATACATCACGATTGTGTCATTATAATGTCATAATACACATTTTATATTTACTCCGTATTTAATTTGTACCAAAACATTTGATTGTCTAAAAAATTTATGAAAAATAACACTATTGGATAATTTTGACATTATGTTTCCAAAAATAATATTCATTTATTCTAAATATTTTTATAAATATTTTTATTTTCACTTTTAAAATAAGAGTCATGATTTATTGAGAAATGCAAAGTTTTTTTTACAATAACAGTTTTCCAACCATTATAAAAATTATAGTATGCTCCATAAAAATTATATGATCATTTAAATTTTATAAAAATTATTTAATAATAATATATTATTAAAATAATATTTATTACATAAATCCATTAATTCGTTAAAATAAACATTGTAATAGAAATTGAATGCCTATTAAATATAAAATTTATTTTTTATTGTATGAAAATAAAAAACATCTAAATTAATGCTATGAAATAAATATAAACATTATTAAATTGAAAATAAAATATAAATTTTTATATTATTATGGTATTGATACATATCCCTTTAATAAACTAGAAAAAAACATAAGGGTAATGTTTTTTATGATGAGACATTCATGGGGGGGGGGGGGTTGCATACATGGTTAGGGCCATGATTTCGATGAACATGAACTTATCCCATAAATTGTTTCACTCGTGATTATATTGTTGGATATCAGCTTGGGATTAGTCAAGGTAAAATATCATAGATACAATCTTCCTTATAATCTCTAATAAATGGGATTGATATGTTAGAATCCTACTAATGGTGTTCATCACTCCCATTGTTTATGTAAATTGGATTTATCAAATCATTATATTTATAATAATCATAATATCACTATTCATTGGCTATATTATCAACCATAAATATGAATAATAGTCTTTTAAATCCAAAAGGATATAATTAAACAAAATAAGTTCTTGTGTTTTCTATAACTATATTACATTATATGACATTTAGATCAAACATAAGGGTAATTTTATATTTAAAAGTTCAGGTCATTATAATATTCCCCCCTTCAGAAATTTCACAAATAATATTTTCATTTTCCACACTAAAATATTTGAGGTTAATTAAATTCCATCTCTTCATATAGTTCTCATTTAGATTCTTCAAACTTGTGGTTTCTCCACAATACATTTAATCAGTGTGTTGCCTTATTCTATAGAACATTGCCTTTATGGTCAAAGATCTTCAAATTCTACACCTCATAAGATAGATCATTCTCCAGTGGTCCACATATAGATTGAGTACATGTGAGGGGCCTACTATGTACTTCCTCAAGAGGGATACAAGGAATACATCAGGTACTTGGGATGGGTTTGGTGGGAGTTTTAGTCGATAGGCCCCAGATCCAATGTGATCATTGATCTCAAAGGGAAAAATGTATATTGGACTAATCATTCCCTTCTTCCAAAGTATCATAAATTTATTCCATGGAGATATGCAGAGGAATAAAATTTCTCCAACATAAAAATATAAGTCTTATTTACAATTTTATGATTAGGTCTTTTATTGACACTAGGAATCCTTGTTATGCTTCTGAATAGTCTTAACCTTTTCCACCATTTCCACGACTATTTTAGGACCTAATAGTTTTCATTCCCCAAATTCATCACAACATGAAGGTGTTATAAACCACTTCCAATAAATGGATTTATAGTGGGACATTCATATGTTATAGGGGGAAATTTTATTGTATTATAACTCAAGCATAGAAATATGATGACTCCATCCTCCTTTGAAGTCAATTAAGGATGATCTTAATATTTCAATGAGTGTCTGGATCATCCATTCATATTTCCCATCATTTTTAGGGAGATAAGTCATAATGAAGTTCAACATAGTTTTTAAAACATAGATACTCTTCCAAAAATTTTTTTTAAATCTTGTGTCTCAATCTAATACAATCTATAATAGTATTACATGTATCCTCACTACTTCTCTAATGTATATCCTTCCTAGTAAATCGTGTGAGAAATCCACTCGAATCACAATGAATTGTAGAGTATTTGTAATAAAATACACCACAACCAAAATTGAATTATTTCCTATTTTTTGCTTCATAAGACTAGTAACAATTTCCATGGTGATGTTTTCCCATTTCCATGTCGGTATGGGTAATGGTTGTTTCAATCCCTTTTATTTTTTTCTGTCATATTTCACTTATTAACATACAAGACATCGTGATGTATATATTTCGATCTCTTTATTCATATTTTCACACCAATATTTCTCTTGTATATCTTGATATAACTTTATGATTTTGGGATGTATGGAAAATGTTTCTCTATATACATCATCTAACAACTCCTTCTTTAACTCATAATTTTATGGTACACAAAATCATGACCCAAATATTACAACTCCTTCTTCAAATAACATTGGATTTTAAGGATTTCACTTTTCTTATGGATTCCTCTTTATTCAAAGTTCCCACATCATCTATTTGATAAATATTTATCCTCTATAGAATTGATGGTTGAGAAATCATTTGTGAAAGGATTTTTGATGTTCTTCATTTATGATTCTCATGTACACACTTTTCAAATCTATGAAGATCGGGACGTTCTAAATTCTAATCAATGAAAAAATTTATGAATCCTTTCTAAATATAGATTCTAAGACTTTATTCACATTCTCATTATGTTTGTGGATTGATAAATCATATCCCTTGATCTTCTCTAACTATCTTCATTGGGGAATATTTAACTCTTTCAGTGTGAATATGTAGTTAAGGATTTTGTGATCTGTGTATATTTCACACTTTCTCTAAAGAGATAATTCGTCCATATTTTCAACACAAATATGACTTTATCCAACTCTATATCATTTTTTGGGTGTTTTTTTTTAAATTTAAATTTCCTTTAGGCATAGGATATCACTTTATAATTCAGAAATAACTCATATACAATTCCCTTTAAAGCATCTCTAAATACCACAAATATTTCTACACTCATGGGTAGTGTGAGTACTAGTGCTATAATAAGAATAATTTTTAACCCTTTGGATATATATTCACATTAAACATTCTAAATTTAATGCAATCCATTTTTAGTTATCTAGGTTATATGTTTTCCAAATCATGATAGATTTCTCACAAATTTATGATAGTAACTAACTGATCAAAAGAAACTATGAATATTTATCACATATGATGTCCTCATCCATCCTTCAATTTCTTCTGTCTTTGATTTATTCAAGTATATCTCATTTCTTGTGATAATACTCCCAAATAATGACACTTCACTTAACCATAACTGAATTTTTTATACTTTGAATAAATCTTATTCTTTCGTAAGGTTATTAGAACAGTGCTCATAGTCTCCTCATTGTCCTCCTTGCTTTTTGATTATATTATAACATCATCTATAAATACTAACAAAAAAATTTAGGTAGTCTCTAAATAATCTATTCATCAATTATATGAATATTTAGGGAGAATTAACGAGTCATAATGTCATTATAATGAATTCATAGTGCTCGTACTTGTACAAAAAGTAGTCTTGTGGATATCTTTCATCTTTATATCAACTTGGTAATACCCCAACTCCATATCCACCTTGTAGAAGTTTTGTTCTGGATGTAGTTGATTAAACAAGTTATTAATCCATGGAAGAGGAAAATTTTTCATTATTTTGATCTTTTTGAGCTCCTGAAAATTGATGTAAAGGAACATTTACCCATCCATCTTCTTATGGAATAGGATTCGTGCACCGCATGGTGAATCACTTGTGCATATTAACCCTTTATCCATATACTCTTGGATTTGTTTCTTCTACACCTTATGTTACATAATTTCCATTCTATATGGAGTCTTGGATAATGGTAATTCATTAGGTATACATTCTATTGAAAATTCAACCTCTCAAATAGGAGTAAGCCTGTAAAATTATTCAGGAAACACATGAGTTTATTCCATCACAATGGAAATTTATTTAAGAAATATTTTTTCTTTGGTCTCAATAATTTGACCTAGATATTCTTCCTCATATGTAAACAATATCTATTCTTGAGATGTTGGTTATAAATAATATTCATCCATCACCATTCACTTGTACAAAATTGGGGGTTGATTCATGATACAAATAGTGATTTACTTCTCACAACAATTTATATTGGCTCTATATAGTGAAATTCAATCCATTACTAGAATTACACTAAATTACACTAAAGAGAGTTTCAAAGGGTTTCTAGGAATTTCAGCCCACAAATTTTGATATTGGAGGAGTTATATAACTAGAATGAAATAATTTTCCAATTTGTAATTTTCACCAATTACTCTACTTCCTTGATTTTTCAGGGTGTTTAAATAGTAATAATAAACATTCATGATATGATGTAATGCATAGAACTAGAATAAAAAAGTTATGTTCACTATTCATGAAGGAATAATGGGTGTACCGATCACAACTTTTTTTCAAGATCCACCTTAGTGGTTGTGATGGAAAGTGATCAACCTTGCTACCTTGGAGGTTATAGATAGTTTGAGAAAACAATTGGATTTGTGAATTTTTTTTCAAAGTGACAAGATTACTCATAGTTGATGAAATAAAAAATGTATCATGGGTTGATAAGAGCATTCCTTTCATCTATCTCATTTTTAGATTTCTCCCATCGACAACTATTATCTAGGTTCCCTTCCTAATCCTAATGAATTTCCTCGTCCCCATTGTTAAATTTCCATGGGGATTATTTCCATGATTTTGGAAATTGGGATGTTGAAATATGTTATCACCCTTATATTTATACATCAAATATCCAGAATAAAACTCCATTTTATTCTTCTAATTATAATGATACCCTAGAGATTCAATGATCTTCATTTTAACTATGAGGGAAAATCAGATAATTTCGGTATAGATATCAATGTTTTGGACCATGAGGGAATTTAATAGACTTGTTTTTATCCTACCAAAGAATTGTCCAGCCGTTCACTAGAGGGTAACAACAAATATGGAGGAGTATCATGAAAATATTATGACTTTTTCCCCATATTCCCTGATATATTCGTCATTGTTTGCTTGAGGGAAAGGAAATCCATTTCCTTTTTAAGATAGAGAGTATGAGGAAAATAAGTATCAAAAAATTATTGAATTCCTTCCTCCACATTGCTTTGATATCTTCCTCAAGATTTGTATTATTGATCAATGTACATTATTTATTATCTTATACCTTCATATGATAAACATCGAAAAAAATCTTCCCTTACTCAAAACATTGAAGAAATAAGAAGATCTTCTCAACAGATTTGATCCATTGTTCTGCGATTAAGGGGTTGGATGATCCATTGAAATTCAGAGGCCTTTTTCAAACAAATATCTCAATTGTAGCTGGTTATTTTTTAGAGGGATTTGGGAACTCCCCTTAATCATAGTTTCTATTCATAACCTAATTTACCTAATATAATATCATTACAAATTTTGTGATTCCAAATCCTATTAGTGAGGGCATCTCATTGGGCTAGTCATCATATTTCCTTACACATTGGTTGTTTACCTGATTCCTCTTATTTCAAACCATTGGCTACAATAAATGTTAACTTTGGAATGATTAATTTGAAATTATTAAACACATAAATGGGAATAAAATTACATTAAATAGATAAATTATAAATTATATGTATTTTTTTTACATATGAATTTCTAGGATTGAATCTTTGTTATCCATGATGTATTTCCTTATATATATTCTTATAGGTTTTTTACCATTAATAATGGTTCATAATTAGGTTATGAATTTACCAAATCAAATCCCTTGGTTTTTTCAAAAAAAAAGTGTGCAATAAGACTCACTATCAATCCCCAGTTCTCAGTCGAGTCTATCTCAACATGTTATTTTCAGGTTTTACCCCTATATACATCTGATCTAGAGAAACATACACTTGTATTATACAAATAGGGATATATATTTTTGGTAAACCACTTACTCTATTCTGTAACAAAACATAGGTATTTTTCCTTATAATTAGGTTTATCCCTAAGTCTTTCTCGATATTTTTCTAATCCTAATACCAAAAATTACTAAACTTTTCCATTGATACCAACTATGGAAACCCATCTCTTTATTTGATATTAATTCATGATTTATTACATAAAATACATCTGATAAAACCTATAATACTGATATGTCTAGTGTATCATGGAATTAGGTAAATTACATGACCACTTAAAGTAGGAGATACATGATATTTATTGAAAGCTTACTTAACATGCATGTACGTAAAACTGCATGGGATAACCTAGGGACATACATAAGAAAGGGGGGAGATATAAATCTTAATAAGTGAATAAAAATGGAATAAAATAAATACCTTAATACATTTTAGTCAATATTCATGTTAATGGGTCATAAAATAGATGAGAATCATAAACATGAACACGAAGGCATAATATAGCATGATAATCACAAAAGGAAACATGGGAAATATGGAAACAACAAAAAATACTATATCATAAAAATAGGTCAAGGATAAATACCAAGACATTATTATGTAAATTTAGTATGACGTATTATTTTCACTATTTAATACCTTCAATTATATATCATTAAACAAAACCAATACCCAATTCATTGGAGCAGTATATAATATTGGGTGCACCCGTCACTTTAATTTCATTCTCAATCTTTAGTGTTCCACATAGATCATACAATATGGATGAATTTGTCATTATATTTTATTACAAGATCAAGGAGTGTAGAATATATACATATAATTCCCCAATCAAGAATATAAGTGTATAAACGTGAACACCCTTGATAAGAGATGGGTACGGGTATTCACTACACAATTATTTGGCATCGAAAATCATGGTGATATTTTGGTAGCATAATTGGTGTGTATAATTGTTAATGGGTGGGATTTATGAGAGTGAAAAGGGTATATAATAATTTATACATAAAATGGATTATAATTCAGATATGGAAGAATATATACCAACATTAGGAAACGAAGATAAAAATACATAAGATAAAGAAGATACTTGAACAAAGAGGATAATAATGGGATCCCTTACCTTGAGAGTGTGACTAAGGATGATTGGGAGGATCGTCTTGAGAGATTTTGGGAACCATAGGAGGACTCTATATAGAGTAGGGAATATTGAGGACGTTCTCCAATATTTTTAGTGAATAAAAATGGGATCTTGTATAAAGATATGACCTTAAACAATACATAATATATTAAATTCGTTTAGAATTCACTTCATCACATTCCCAAAGGCCCTTATGGTTTAGGGTTTTAATAAATTATAAAATAATTTATACATATAAACCCAAAATCACACAAACTGTGTACTACTAAAATAGTATTCATTTCTTCCATAACAAAAAAAATTAATAAAAATAAGAAATATTTTGATGAAAGGTGCTCACAAAAATCATCTTAGATTCTCCTTTTCTATTAAAAATCCTTAATACCTATGAAAAATATTTTAAAACATGTGATGAGAAAAAAAATCACAATAAGGGACATAAAAATAAATAGATAAAACTTTATATTCTATGAATACTTATAAACATAGGTAATCATTTCCACAAAGAGATACTTATCACCCAATAATTTTCATATAGTTACTTTGTGAAACTCATTACACCCTGAGTTTGTATTGCAATACTTTTATTTTAATAAATATTTGGGGCATGAGTTGGGTTGCAAATTCATGTCTCCATTTGTGTAAAAAATATATATAGTAACTTTGTGAAAACATTATATTTCCATAAAACATAGAAAACATAAATAACACCATAAAAGACAATTATGGTATTAATGGATCAATATTTAAACCCTAGAATCTATCATATGATTTTTAACCCTCACAACTACCTTAAAATGTAACTCTCACGGCTACCATGTAACCCTCATGGCTACCCTATGATGTAACCATTTCAGTTACACTTGGAGTAATCATACGGTCGAACTCTAACAAAAACATACCCAATTCATTTGAGGAAGATATATATCCTACCCTTAATTATAAAAAATACCCATGAACCATAAAATAATGATAAAATAATAATACATTCATAAAAATATTCCTTTTTTATTTTTTAAAAATATAAATTTAAAAGAAGATTTTTCAAGAAAGTCCCTTAAAAATGTCACATAATTGAAGTGCGAATTGATAAAAATAAGGGAATATGTGTATAAAATTTAAATAAACATAATAAAACATAATATAATCAAAATTATTTTCATAAATAATCTTATTATTACATAATCAATTAATTTAAAGGTTAAACCAAAGAATGAAAATAGGGTTATGAATTCCCTTACCTCATCTTCATATTACTTAAAACAATACCAAAACACATGTATAATGGTTTAAATAGTTTTCTAATATATTAAAAAACAAAATTAATATTTATGATTACTTATATCAGATTTTTATAACATCCTTCCACCTATTTATTTATAATATATTGTTATTTTCATTGTTTCGGGTGCATTTATTTCATGGTTTCCATGGTTGGTTCTTTATTGATTTTCTTGTCCAAAGGAATTGAAGCTCTAAAAGAAAAATTAAATGGTGTTAATATGTTTCCAGAATTTTAAATGATACCTTATATCATTTAATTTACTGATATGAGGATGATTCATTAGATAAAACCTTAATGAAATGATTTAATTTATTTTGGTGGTTTTTATGATCATCACGAACTTATATCATTTTATTTAATATCATGTTTATATATTGTTTCTAGAACATTGAATAATTTATAATATGTATAATATAATATTATTTAAACATAATAATGGATTTATAACCAGCATTGAATGAGATAATAAAAAATGAAAGCCTATGATCCACATTGGCGGTAAATCGACACATCACAGACAATGTTCTCATTTTTAGAATAAAAGGTGGAGGAGAAGAATTTTGATGATGAATTTTTTTATAAACATGATAAAATTATATTATTTGTTCGATAATGGATTTTTCATACCACTTGGATAAGGTTAGGTGAAGATATAAAATTAAATGAAAATAAATTGATAAGAAAATAAAAGAAAATGAAAGAGGATTTTACATCTTAAATTCTTCTCCTTAAGAACCCTCTTAAGTCCCTTGGTTTTAAAATTTTTGTGATTCTAGAAGGCCTTAGATGTGGGGAAGAGTCATGGGAATAGAATTGGGTATAAATTAAATAAACTAAAATTATTCAAGATTATGGTTCATAAATTAGCTATGACACAAGAAATAGAGAATTTAATTTAAAATGTACATATTTTGTAAATAACCATATTTTACTATTCACAAAAATTCAAGTATATTAGAAAAATCCCAAAAAATCACTCTAAAGTTTTTTTGAAATGATGAATTCAAAAATTAACTCCTTATTTTGAAAATAATTATCTAAATATGGTAAATTTAATTTTTAATTAAAATAATAATGTATTTTTAAAATGCCAATTTTTAAACTATAACTGATTTTATAACACTTTTTAAAAATTAATTATGGTCCCATGAAATTATATTATATTCATAAGTCAAGTACATACTATGAATCTATTTTATTAAAATATATTTTCCTTTAAATAGTTATATTAATTATAAAATTTTAATTATGTATTTATGACATATAAAAATATCAACAATAAATTTTTCATTTCCAAAACATTTATTTACTTATTCCAT
Source organism: Viscum album (assembly GCA_963277665.1). Lineage (NCBI taxonomy): Eukaryota > Viridiplantae > Streptophyta > Magnoliopsida > Santalales > Viscaceae > Viscum > Viscum album. The sequence continues at coordinate 1,572,143,539 of OY728122.1, forward strand.
GATATAAATATATCATTTTTACACTTATAATATGAATAAATATTATTCATACTCTTACATGTGATGTTAGTATTCTATTGGTCAGATTATTATTCTTAATGTTCATGTTAGTATTCTTAAGTCATGTTACTATTCCATCAGTATAAATTCTTGAATTTCTATACATTCCACTTGATTCACTATACCATTATAATGAATTTAACTATTTATTTCCATAAGGGAAAATATTATTTTATATGGACCTATGTTTTTACGTTCTCCCCACCATCTGTTAATTCCATCCTAGAAAAAAAATTTCACTTATTAAACAAGTGATGAAATTTTTCACCCATATCATTTTCAGATTCCCATGTTGCTTCTTTAACCATGTGTTTTCTCCAAAAAACCATAACCTTATCAATTATCATATTTCACAATGCATTCTCTCTATGATCAATAATCTTAATAAGTTTCTCCTCATAAGAAATACTCTCTTCTAGTTGGATGACTTTTAGTCTCAAAACCATAGATGAATCTGGAACATACTTTCTCAACATCAAAACATGAAAAACATTGTGTAGCTGAGATAAATTGGGAGGAAAAGGTACTTGGTAGGTAACAGGTACAAATTCATATAGGATTTTATAAGGTCCAATGAATCCTATACTAAATATTCCTTTATTACCAATATTAATAACCCTTTTCCATGGTGAGATTTAAATAAAATCATGATCACCTACCTTGAATGAAAAGTTTGTCCTCCTATTATCTTGATAACATTTCATCCTTCTCTAAGATGTTGTCTTGTGTTTCTATATCGTCTTCACTTTCTCAGCATCTTCCTCTGATAATTATTGTCTTATAAACATCCATTCCTATATGTCATCCCAAAATACTGGAGTTCAATGCCACATTCCATATAATTCCTCAAATGGTTTCATTTTTATATTGGAATAAAAACTATTATTATAAGAAAACTCAACTAAAGAATTTTGATGATCATGAATTCCATAAGACACCATTGATCTAGATTAGAGAATTTCCTCCATGGTATGAATTATTTTCTCAATCTATCAATCGAATTGAAGGTGAAAAGTTGTGCTAATATTTTATTTTCTGTTCAATGACTGCTAAAGGCCTTTCCAAAAGTTATATGTGAAATTGGGATCTCAATCAGATACAATAGAAAGAGATAATCCATGAAACATGATAGTATCTTTGATGTACAATCCAGAAATCAGATTCAAATAAATAATATCTCAAATATTAAGGAAATGTGTTTATTTAGTTAGTTGTTCAAAAATAACTCAAATCCCATTGTCACCTTGAGATGTCATTGGTAGTCCCACCACAAAGTCAGTGGATAAATGTTTTCATTTAAACTCTGGTACTGGAAAATAATTATGCGTCCCCTTCTATATTTTTCATTCTACATTAACTTTTGGACATGTCAAAAATTTTACAGTAAAATATGAAATATTTCTTTTCATTCCATCCCACTATTAATACTCTTGAATGTCTCTATATATCTTATTACTTCTAGGATAAACTAAAAATGGAGAACTATGAGCTTCACACAATAATTCTTTCATTAGTAGGGTATCACAAGGCACATATAATCTCTTCCCAAATATGTAAATAAAATCATTATCAACATTAAATTTATGTAATTTACATTTCTTCAACAAAACTACCTTTTTCTACAACTCATGGTCTTCTTTCTATTCTTTCTTAATTATTTCTAATAGTGAAGACTGCATTGACACTTGAAACAAAACAGAGGAATTTCCAGCACCAACAATATCCAAGCCAAAATGCACCTAATAATTATTTAAGGGTTCATGTTCCAAAGGTAGCATGGTTAATATAGCATGATGTTTTCAACTCAATGAATCTGGCACTTTTTTCTTTTCTAGGATGGTAATTGATTATGCAGTCATATTCCTTTATCAATTTTATCCATCTTCTCTATCTCATGTTCAATTCCATCTGAGAAAATATATACTTCATAATTTTATGGTCAGTATATATTTCACATTTAGCTCTATATAAATGATGCATCCATATTTTCAAAGAGAAAACCATATCTTAGAATTCAAAACTAGGTATGGTATAATTTAACTTATTAGGTTTTAGTTAACTAGAAGCCTAATAAACTACCTCATCATTATACATTAGAACACAACCATTTCCCTTAAAAGAAGCATAACTATAGATTATAAATACTCCTGTTCAAGAAGAAATGTCCAAAACTATAGCATTCACCAATTACTTATTCGGTTCATGAAAACAAACATCACATTATTCTATAAAAATAAATTTAACACCATTTTTGTGTTAAATTAGTTAGTGGGATAGATAATTGTGAAATTTTATTGACAAAACATCATTAATATCATACTAATACATGAATTCTATATATTTATGTAACATTTTTAGGTATTTTCCATTCATCAACATTTTTTTTGGAAGGGTCAATTGTTATTTCATCCTTATTTACAATTTTCCCAAGAAAAGAAATCAGTTGCAACCAAAAATCACTTTTTCTAAATTTTTTGTTTAGCTTATTTTATTTGAGAGTTTCCAATAAAAATATTTAAATGTTTTTCATTATCCTCATAAGTTCTAGAAAAGACCATAAAAACATCAATAAAAATATAAAAAAAATACTTATTCCAATATTCACTGAATATTTCTTTCATAAGATCCATGAATAAATAAGGGGAATTTATCAAAACAAAGGGCACAAAAATATTCATAATGTTCATATCATATACAAAATGAATTTTCTGGGATTAAAAACACCTTCACCATTAGCTAATGATACCTAGATCTCATGTCAATCTTGAAAAAATATTGATTTCCCCAGAGCTGATCAAATAAGTAATCAATATGAGAAAATGAATGTGTATTCTTAAGAGTAATGTTATTTGAATCTTTCTAATCAATAAAAATTATCATGAAACCATCTTTATTTTTAATGAAATAAATAAGATCACCCCTTGGTGAAGTGCTAGGATGAATTAAACTTTTATCAAGAAACTCTTGTAATTGCATTTTCAATTCAACAAGTTCCACTTGAGTCATTTGATAAGGGAATTTTGAAATTGGTTTAGAATCATAAACTAAGTCAATATTAAATCTAACATCATGATCAGTTATAACAATGGAAAAAACATCACAAAAAATGTTCAGGTATTCATTTATCAATAAAAAATCATTAATATGAATTGTTCCCTTATTTTCAATAATATATGCAAGAAAACATTCATTTCCACATTTAAATAGTTTCTCAAATTCATGATATGTTATCAAAAGTATTGGTTAATTATTCTATAAAAACTAAAACCATTTATATAAAAATACTTCTTCAGCTCTATCATTAATCTTAGCATGATAAAAAATAAATACATCCCATACCCAGAATAGAATCTAACTCTACTGAGAGGGAAAATAAAAATGTATGCAGGTAATTTAATTCCATAGACAACAATAGGAAGATTCTTATAATTGTAATTAGCCTTAATATTTACCCCTAGTGTTTCAACAATAAGTTCTTATTTATTTTATTTTGGTGAAATTTCTAATATACCAGAAAATTTCTCAAAAATAAAGAAATTTTTAGACCCCAAATCAAATAAGACATTAAAAAATATGAGTAAACAAAAAAAGTAACTACTATTATTTCATTGGACGGACCGACATTTTGTATCTTTGTCACAAAGGATCTCACTGAACCTTTCTACTTATAATCAGGCTAATTTACAACATTTCAATATTTCATTATGAATGTATATTCATAATTCTCGATCCCATCACATTTAAATCACTTTACAGTTTCTTTATCATAATTAAAAATACCATCCCTTAGATATTTTTCATTGAAATATTAGGCCGTATGACCAAACGTACCACATTATAACCACATCCCATATTTTCTATGGAATTCCCTAGGGTTCTTTATACCACACATACCACAATTTGGAAAATGAATTTTCTTTACATCATATTTATTTGATTGATTATTTCCGATGGATTTTCATCTAGACCAGTTATTCATATTGTTTTAAAAGTGAACATGATCATCAGAAACAACCATTTCTACCCTATCATCTCATCAAACAAGTTTATTATAACCTTTTAATTCATTGGAGTCCAGATCCATTTGGTATCTTAGATTCAATCTTGAGTAAAAAATGATTGATTATACTATCAAGATCTAGATTAATATTTGGAGCATACCTTGCCAATCAGGTGATGCTTTCTTTATAAACAGCCACTTAGTCTTCCTCATTTTCATCCAATTCAAGGAATTTCTTTTCCGTCTTATTTTTAACAACCTTAGGAAAATATTTTTGAAGGAGTAGTTTCTTTAATTGAACTCATTCCAACTTATCAATCTCCTCGTTATCTTTAATATTATTGACCACTGACCTCCACTGGTCGAATTCACCTACAAAACAATGTAAAGAATGACTAACCATTGGATTATCCAAACACCCCATGACATATAATATGTTTTCAATTGTTTTAATCCAGGATTCATCTACACCTTGGTCAGAAGATCAACTTAAACATAGAGGGTGTTTCCTTATAAAATGTTTTAATATCATCAAGTTCATTTGGTGTAGCTCTTATTGTTCTCTTTCATGGATTACACCTCTATTTATATCCCATGTAAACTAATCCATTACTATCATGAACTATTATATTACAATTCCTATTATTCCAGGTAGTATATTTGGAAAAATATCGTCCTCTCAGTTTCCTCATACTTCATCTTCACAATTTATTCTGTGGAAAACCATTCTGAACAGACAAATATAATATGAATCAACATGGTAATATTTATATTTTGAATCATTTCAACCCAACCATAATGTAAATGTAATTTACAGTATTCTATTAAAAACATCCTAACCCATAATGTTATCTAAACTTTGCTCTGATAACAACTATAAGTACCCTGCCTTAAACATTACATAATCTAGGGAATTCCTTTATAATTCATTTCATTACATTCCCAAAGATCATTTCGGTTTAGTTTTTTAGAAAACTAGGACATAATTAATACATATAAACCATAAGGAATACAAAATGGGTAATAATAAAATAGAATCCATTTATTCTATAATAATAAAGTTTTGGATAAAAATATGAAATTTTTTCATGAAATAATTTCACTACATTCCTCTTAGCTTCTCCTTTTCTTTTACCCATCCTTAATCAAAGTGAAAAAACATTGTAAAAAATGGGATAAGAAAAAAAATCTCATTAAGAGACCTAAAAAATAAGGATATAAACCATTACTCCATGAATACTTATAAACATATGAAATCATTTTCAAAAATACATACTTATCACCCAATAAGTATCATATAGTAACTATGTGAAACAATTACATTTCCATAGAACATAAAAAACCTAAATAATTAAATAAAGGTAAATTGTACAATTACATTCATAATATTTTAACCCTTATGTATACCATAATATTTTTAACCCTCATGGATACCTTTCAGTGTAACCTTCATGGCTACCTTACAATGTAACAATCACAGCTACCTCATGGTGTAACGATCATAGTTACACTTGGTGTAACCATATATTCAACATCTAACATATTCATACTCAGTGAATTTTAAGGTGATATAGGTCCCACAGTTCAACATAAAAAATTCATATGAACCTTAGATAATCATAAAATAAGAATACTTTTATAAAAACATTCCTTTGGAATTTTGTAAAAAAAATTAAAGAGGGTTTTTAAAGAAAATTCCCTTTAAAATATCATATAATAGATGTGAAAATGATAAAAAGAATGGAATATGTATATACTCTATAAATACTCATAATGAAACATAATATAATAAAAATTTATTAAAAAAATAATCTTAGTACAGCATAATCAATGATGTAGAAGGTTAACCCAAAGAATGAAAATTGGGTTAAAAATTCCCTTACCTTGGGTTTGTCTTACTTCAAACATGTTCAAACATAGTGTATAATATCTTAAAGAGTGTTATTAATATTTTAATGAACCATATTCATATTTATAAATAATTATGTGATATTATTATAACATTTATCTATACATTTTTTAATAATATTTTGCGGTTTTTATTGTTTTGTGTGCGTCTTTTTCATGGTTTCCATGGTTAGTTTGTTACAGATATTATTATTGAATAGAAGAGAAATGCCATAAGTGGAATGAAATGTTTTTAATACATTTAAATAATAATAAATTATACCATATATCATTTTTTCTGATATAAGTGTGAATAAATAGATAAAGCGTTATTTAAAATGATATAATTTATTTTGGATATTTTTATGATCTTCTGGAACATGTATCATTTTTTACAATATCATGTTAATATATTGGTTACCTAACATTAAATAACATATAATAAGTATAATAAAATATTATTTAACCATAATAATTGTTTTATGATCATATTTGATGGCTCTAATGAAACATGAATGTGTATCATCCACAATGGCGGTAAATAGACACATCACAGATGATGTTCTCATTTTTAGAATAAGGGTTAGAGGATAAGAAGTTTTATGTTGATGTTTTCCAAAAAAACAATAAAATTATAGTATATTTAATATACTGTAGTTTTAATGCTACTTGGATAAAGTGATGTGAAGAGAGAAAAAGAAATGAAAATGTTTTGAAAATAGAATGAAAGGGGATTTTACCACTTGAATTCTTCTCCTTGATAACATCCTTAAGGCCCTTGGTTTTGGTATTTTGGTGAGACCAGATGGTCTTGGATTTGGGTAATAGGATTTTCAATGGAATTGTATAGAAATTAAACAAGATACAAGGATTTTAGGTCTGATAAAAAGAGGTGATGAGGTGTGGTATTAATAGTGGTGTACATGGGTGTTTTCTTATCAATATATTCATTAGATTATTATTTTGGCTCAAGACTATGAATGTCAAGATAATTATCACTAAATATTTAAAAATAATTATGGGTGATTTGATATTATGTTTCTTACTTCATATATTACTTAAGGAATATTGTATTAACTTATAATGTATATATACTTTAAATTACTGTATTTTACTATTCACAAAAAAATCAAGTATTTTAGAAAAATTCCGAAAACATCCCCAAAACCGTTTTTGGATGTGTAGAATTAAAAAATGAACTCCAAGTTTTTCAAATAATTTTCTAAATATATGAAATTTAATTATTAATTAAAATCATAATTTATTCAAAAAATAAAAATATTAAAACTATAATTGATTTTATAACCCTTTGAGAAATTAATTAAGGTCTTATAAATTTATCTTATAATCATAATAAATAAAATATTTATTTTTGAATATATTTTAGTAAAATATATTTTATTTTAAATAATTATAGTGATTATAAAATTATAATTAAATATTTTTGACTTATTAAAATACTAACTAATTTATTATTTTCAAATCAATTATTTACTTATTCAAGGATATAATTATATCATGATTACACATATAGGATACATAAATTTTATTTATAATCTCATAGGTGAGGTTATTATTCTATATCCTAAATTACTATTCCTAATAGTCATGTTACTATTCCTGAGGTCAAGTTATTATTCCATTAGTATAAATTCTTGAATTTTTATAAATATCACATGTTTCATTATACCTTTATAGTGAATTTCACAATTATTTCCATAATGAAAACATATTATTTTATAAGAACCAGGGTTGTTATATCTTTAGTGGGTTTATATAGGAAATGAGAGGGGGATTATTTATTGTTTCTCAAACATAGGTTTTTTACACTATATAATAAAATAATCAAAACCAAAACCTTCCCATAGTTTTTACCCATGGTTTCATCAAAATAGGGGTTTTCTTAATTATTTTATTATTACATGTTCTTAATTTATTAAAATAATACACTTGTTAATGTGGAAGTGAGTCAGGTCCTTAAAGAAATGATTTTAAACTCTTAAAAAATATTATTGGTTCTAGAGGATTCATAATGGATTTATAAAATTAATAAAATAAATATAAAATAATATTTCCTAAATGGAACCATATATTTGGTCATGGATACTATATTTAGTATTTATAAAATCACTTTTTGGGTAATCATGATGTCATAATACACACCGTATAAATATACCATATTTACTTTTTACCAAACAATTCATCTGTCTTAGAAAATTATGAAAAATTTACTATAGGATTATTTCAACATTATGACCCCAAAAATAAGATTAATCATATGTAAATATTTTTTAGAATATTTTTATTTTCACTTTTAAAATAATAATTTTCATTTATTAAGAAGTTATAGGTTTTTTTACAATAATTGTTTTCAAACCCTTATAAAAATTACATTTGACATCATGAAAATTATATGATCATTTATATTTGATAAAAAATATTTAAAAATATTTTTTTATTAAAATAATATTTATTTCAAAAATCCATTAATTCATCCAAATAAACATCCTAATTGAAATCAAATACCAATTAAAAATAAAATATTTGTTTTACTGTATAAAAATTAAAATTCATTATAAAGTAATGATAAAAATTAAATATAAACATTATTCAATTTAAAAAATATATAATTTTCCATAATATTATGGTCTTGATACATATCCCATTAATACGATGGAAGATTACTTTAGGGTAAAGTGCTTAATGATGAAAATTTCATGTGGTGGTGTGACATACATGGTTTGGGTCGTGATCTTGATGAGCTTTAACTGCTCACATAAATGGTTTCAAACATGCTTAAGTTATAGTATCTAATCTTGGTATTGGTCAAAGAAAACCATAGATATGTGATCTCCTCCAAATGCTCTGATAAATTGGATTCATAGTGTACGATCTTACTATTTGAGGACATCAATTCATTTGATCGTTTCAATTGGATTTATCAAAACCCTATATTTATACTAATAATAAGGTCACTCTTCAATTTCTATATTATCAAAGGTAAATATTATTAATGATATTATGAATTTTATAAGATATAATAAAACCAAATATGTTCATGTTCTTTTTATACCTATATTATATAACATTCTATTTAAATAAAAAACAAGGGAAATTTTATTTATAAAAGTTATGGTCAATACATAGTCCAAGAAATCATTATATGGAAGGGAAGTTATTTTAAAAACATGGATTTTATTAAAAAAAATATCTCCCAAAAGATTGAATCATATTCTCAGAAGAAACTATTTAACAAAATTATTGTATATAATGTACCACATCCTGATTGAATCTAAATACTAATGGAAAACCATCGTGTGTGCCATAGAAATTAATTTGTATCATTACATTGATTCCCATAATCTAAAATATTTTTATTTCTGATAAAATATCAATAAAAATATGATGGAATGATACTGAGAGAAATAAGGATGATGATGAGTTCATTCATCATGCATATAGATTTTCATGGAAGACATTTGATGCTCGATATCCTGATTTTGTAGGTAAAGTGAAAAATGTGAGGTTTGGACTTTCATGTGTTGTTTTTAATCCATTTCTGAATATTCTTACTTCACAAAACACAAGTCCATTTATCATAAACATTTATAATCTTCTTTTATGTATTTTTATGAAAAAACCATTTACCTTCATGTGTATACTCATGTCTATAACTTCTAATCTTGGTAATGATATAGATGTATACATGAAACCTATAATAAAACAGATGAAACATCTTTGGAATGTGGGTGTGTTCACATATGATGCATTTTCAAATTACTTATTTCATTTTCATTATGTGATTATGTGTATGGTAAATCATTTTCCTTCTTATACCATGATGTATGGATAGTGAAAAAACAAGAAAACTATCATGTCCTATTTTTTTTGAAGAATACACGATCTAGAAAATTTAAATATCACCATAGATTCAATTTTAAGGTACATAGAGGATTAGATACAATGGATCATCTATATATGAATAATTTTTGAAATCTTGAAAATACCAAGGAGACCGACTATCCACTTTAGTGTTTGTCTAGAACTGATGTTCATAATGAATTGCAAGATGTCAGTTTTTCATTTACAAAGGTTTGGATGAATTCTAGAATAAGTAAGAATGTTTCAAAGAAAACAAATTACAGTTGGAAGAAGAAAATAACATTCTATGTGTTTTCTTTTTCATCAAAAAATTTATGAATTTTCATAGAGTTAATTTACTTTAAAAAAATATTTTTTTGATATTTTTGGCATAGAAATTCATTCCACTCAAGACAAGAACAAATCCATCGCTGATTCAGAGTAAATATGGATAAAAATGGTGTTAGAATATATCAAAATCATCAAAAAAAATCCCAATTCCCAAAGGTGTTCATTGAAATATTATTCCTTAGCATATACAGGAACCCTTGATGGACCCGCTGGGAGTTTGATAATGTTTAAAGAGCAATGTTTCTCCATGGCATCCCTTTTTCTTTGCAGTTATCTTCGCAATCGTCAATTTGATGGGACCTCTACGATTTTGACCTAGTCTGACACTATAGAGTCACTTTCTCTTCATGGAGCCATGTTTTCTTCCAAAGTGATATTTTCTATACACAGAAACCTTCATTTCCTATAATAAAAGGCTTAACCCCCCCCCCCCCCCCCCCCTCAATCCATTGTTACACTACCTTTTCTTCCTCTAATTCTCTCTTCATGAAGCCCTTTGTGAACCCAGAATATGGATCACCTAAGGTACATGAAATTTATGATCTATGAATCATTTTGTTTTTTTATGGCCCCTACCCATGGTAGGGATTCCCTTATTGAGGGCCTTCTCCCTTCACAAAGGTGGGAGCTCTTTCGAGTCACTAGAGGCTCTACGAAGAATTAAGTATTTTTGGGGCACTCAGCAATTAATGTTATCTTTTATAAGGTGAATCTCTTCTCCAACAAGGACCATCCATCATGGGGAGACATTCCATCATGAAGTGATACCTCTTCACAAAGAACCATTGCTTCATGAATCCTCTCTTTGTTAGTTATTTTTAATTGCAGACTAGTCTCCCATATGGTCCTCCAGGCTTGTACAAAGTGACTTCATAGTTCCTTGAGTGGTGCCTCTTTTAGTGTTTCCCTACATAATTTTTCTTATAATAGGCTCACTAATTGATATTTTTTACTCAAAAACACATGCTAACATGGGCCTCTGAATTGAACACTCCTCTAACCCAACTCTTTATAGAATTTCTTGTGCCTTCCCTTCCCCAAGTGTGAGCCAGTGTAAGTTATATATGTCCAAGGGGTGTGGTGCGAGTCCTAATTGTCCAAGCTATATAACGTTAAACTAACATGAAACCCAATTCCCCAACACATGATGTTAAATTTTGAGTTACTATAGGAGTGTAAGACCTGAGTAGAGTAGAGAGGGGATGGGACTGGGAACTGCATACTTCCCACCCTTTTAATATGCCTTCCCTCTCCCTCTTCTCTTTGTCTCCATGAATGCTTCAGGAAACCCTTCTGTAATATCTGAAACACATTTATAGGGTGATACAAGTATGGTAGCTATATATCCTCTTATATTTGTACATTATCCTTGGTATTACCTCCTAGAATAACCCCATTTTCTCCCTTTGGCCTGCTAACCACGTGTAAAATCCCCACCACATCTCGTGACCGCATCTCTCATGACTCGTTTGTCAGGTTTGATGCTACCTCTTGTTTCTTACATTGAGTAAGACACATGTGATTTTAGAGTAATAATTGGCAATGATTTCATTATGATGTTCTACCTTAGTGTGTAATCCCCTTTCCCGTTTTTTCCAAACTATGTGGACTTTGATCCATTCTTCATTCAATCCGGGTGCGTATGAAGCCACTACAAGGTTCAAGACCATCACCCATCAGTCTCGACCACTTCATGTCAGTTTAACTTCATCCTGGATGATGTTAAACTGTATGTTCCATTTATCTGACTTGACATTAAACTATATGCTATAACACTAAGTGGTTTTTGATCCATGTCTTCTAGACAGGGCACATAGGAAGCCTCTCAGAGGTTCAACCCTAAACATTTGTAAACATTGGGGTCCCCTTTGTTGGGATCCACATCCTTGATCCTCCCCTTAGTGGTGTCAAACTAGTTCTTAGACCATCTTTGTGTGTACTCCCCACATTCAATTCATAATCCTCCAACCAATAGTTTCCCTCTTGTGATGGGCTGCTAACCATGCATAATCCCTACCTTTTCTCCAGGTCGCGGTCCTTTATGTACACCCTAATTCTATACCGCTACCTAAACTATATGGAATTTGATTCAATAATTGCCATAGGGATACGTAGGAAGCCTCCATGAGGTTCAATCCCATCACTATGGTCCCATCCTAGTCTTTCCCTTGATCCCTTTGTGTTTTGGGAAGATCATGCCCCAACCCAGAGGTTCTAATTTTGTTTGACCCCACACATTTGATCTATTCTCTTGGGTTTCCTTTTTATGTATCCCATTTCTCACATCAAACTACATGGAATTCGATTCCCTACAACATGAATATATAGGAATCCTCACTAAATTTCATGCCCAACACTAATGTTATCTTCAAATTGGTTTCATCTCATTCACCATCCACATCATCAAACTCTACATCATCCATATTGATCCATATATTGGCCACCACATCCTAGTGGGATCATGTTTCCCACTTCCTCACTACATCTATCCATACATGGGTAGCTAACCATGGGTAATCCCCAAACCACCCCCTTCGAGATACATGGGTTTTGATCCGTATATTCTAAATAGGGTTCGTAAGAAGCCTCCACAAGGATTAGTACCATACAATGGTAAACCATGGTGTCCCCCTTTCGGGGACCCATCTTCCTTGATCCACCCTTTGAGGTGTCTCTATCAGCCTTCATGGTGTGAAATATTTCATTTCTAGAGGCATGTCATCTTGGATTTATCCTAATTGGGTGTTTTTATCAATATAATAAGTAAACCATATAGGTGCTCCCTTCTAGGGATGAACCCATTTTATCTACTAATATTAGTGTTCTAATCGGTCTGATTTATCTCTACAATATTTTATACTCACGAAATGTCCTTTTTTAAGCTTGTGATGCCAAGGAAAACCTCAAAGACATTCCTTTGGAATATGATTCCTCACATTCGATGTCGGATACCTCATGCTTCTACACCCTCGAGAATCCCTATTGTACGAGGAAAATAAAGGTGTTATCGTGTTCTAGCATCAAGACATTCCACAGATTCTTTAATGTGACTACTCTGCAAACCAAAGGATTCTTCCCTAGCTAGACCCTTTCGAATGTCCTAACATAGGCAGCGTAATTAACTGACATCCACAAAGAGATGGAATTGAGAACGATCTTCATGAACAACATCTTAGTCTTTAAGGGAGGCCTAGATTAGGTGATGAGTTCCAAGAAGGAATCCATTTAAGGAGGAACGGAAATCCCACCATCCTGTTTTTATCATGGAGAAAATGTCCTTGAAGAAGTGATATATATTTCTTGCCTTGGAAAATCAGGAAGGAGGGGCATAGTGCGACCATTAGTGAGCATTCTAGCATGTGCAGGAGGGTTCACCCCAGTGAAAAACCATAAAAAACATAGATGTTTTTTTCAATTTTTTAAATGTAAAGGGAAGTAAAAAATATGATTTATGATCATTGTATGACATAGTGGATTGGGGTATTAGACAATAATTTCATCTTGTTTGTATCAGTGAAAATAAATGGAATGTTCTATGTGATTCTTTGGTGATGAAACCTACAAAAAATCAATTTCTATAGGTAATAGAAACTATTATTGTTCCTACTGACTATTCAAAAAACCTATCAAAACGATTCAATAGAAAACAATTGTAGCTGAAATATTTGAAGACTCGTGATTATCACATCTTCTATATTAGTTGATTACAATATAATCATTAATATATAGTCAAATAATGTAATGTTTCTATTATTTTTTGATTCATATTTATAGATATTTTTTAAAAAATAATTTTTTGATGTCCTTCTTGAAAAAAATATTGGCAGAGGCACCATTAATTTTTTCTGAGTTAGAGAAAATATTTCCTCCACAATTTTCCACATGATTATTGCATTAAAAATATGTATTTTAACTTAATTACTTATTAAAGTACCTATTTATTATAATTGGGTGTATTCAACTGAATGAAATATATACATATTGAGGTTTTTTGTCCGGATCAGGAATCATCCCAAAGGATCTATCTCGAAATTTTACACTTCTCAAGAATATATAGATTTGTGTTCAATTTATTTGTCAAATGTGACTACAAGATGAAATAAACCAATGAGAAATGAATAAGAATAGTATGAGCACAATGAAACATGTTTTCCATCACTTTCCAAAATAAGGGAATTCTTGAATCCTAAAAATGACCACATTAAGCCTTAAAGAAAGGGAGATGAAAAAACACAATGTTCATTTAACTACGATTTTTATGACTATATCATGTATGTAATTAGATCATGTATATGTTATATCATCTCATGTAACTGTACATAACTATAAAACTATTTCTCTTTTTTGGTAGGGAGTAAAAAAACAATAAATAGAAATCATTGTTCGTTATATTTGAGAAAGAGACTTACTTTTCATTGAAAATATTTTTCAACATTTTTGAAAATGAAGGTAGAAGTATTACAGTAATAAATTATTAAAATTAATTTTTCATTAATTTTAATATTCATTTATATTTCATATATTGATTTATCATGATGGTGTTCTCTTTGAGGAAATAAGAGGTTTGGATTTTTATTCCAGTTTTGTGGTTTGTGTATGCAAATCAATTGTGGTCAATGGGTATAGATTTTGTATCACTGAATGAGAAAAAAAAGGTGAGAACACAACATGATGGTTTTATTGTAACCACCACATCATACTGATATTCTAGTGAATTAAATAGTATACCATTATTTTAAAATGTATCTTATTATGGATTCATTGAATAAATACTAATATTTGATTATTACTCTCATGTTTGAATCACACTGATAAAATGAAAGTGGTCTGATTTGCTGACAAGGCGTGGAATATTTATTAATGATTTTGGATTTCATGTTCTTGACATGACTCATAGTCTTTCTACTGATGATCCATTTATATTGGAATCAAGGTAGAAAAAACTTTTTTATGTGAAATATCATCTGTGACTATAATTGTTCATCGTTATTGAAGTAATCCCAATACATATTTTTGGTAATGGTGATGATGGAACTGACACCATAACTACTCCCATTATCCAAAAATTATTTTATACTAATGATGACTCAAATAGATCATATTTTTAGTTTATTGTGATCTTGATGTTGTGGTGGTAAATATATAGATTCATCTATCTTTTTTCTCAATTCTGTTGGGTTAGCACGACTTGGGTTGTTATGGCTGGTACTATTCAAATTACTTCACTATTCATTATAAATATTTTGTATCCAACTTGACATTCATGTGTATTTTTACAATTTACTGGTTGATTTTTTCATTGATTTGTAGTTTCTAATATTGAATTAAACTTTATTAGAACCTACAATACAAAATTAAACGGAAACAATTAAATTGGAACAAAAAATAAGAAGAATTGAATTGAAACATATTAATCTAATTAAGATGAATATCAAAACCAAGGAAAATAATAACCTCACAAAAAATGGAAAAATTAACTAACCCAAAATATGAACCAAATAACCTAAGATAAATAAAAATAGACAAATATACAAATTAAATAAGAAAAATGAACAAATTGACATATCCAAAATGAATTGGATTGAGTTGGAAAAAGGATAAAACTATAGTATACCCATTCTAAACATGCTAATTTTAACGTATTGTCTTTTCTATGACATAACATTTATTTTTTGGTATTCTTCCCACAAAATATTAAATGATTTTTTTATATCACTACATATCATTTATTTGGTTTGACAATTGGTATTCTATAATTATGTCAGGTCACATATTCATTCTTGTTTTAAATACACATTAGTTAGGGATTTATAATTAATTCAATATTTTTTCAAATTTGGGAATTGAAAAACATTAGAGAGATATAAAGTTAATTGATAAAATATAATAATCATCAAA
The DNA here is from genome assembly GCA_963277665.1 of Viscum album. Classification (NCBI taxonomy): domain Eukaryota; kingdom Viridiplantae; phylum Streptophyta; class Magnoliopsida; order Santalales; family Viscaceae; genus Viscum; species Viscum album. The sequence continues at coordinate 1,572,159,596 of OY728122.1, forward strand.
TGAGAGAGATGGGAATCCCTCCTTTGGTGGATTTTGTGAGTATTTTATTTCAAATATTCATATCAATAACATATAATTTCATGTAATTAATTTTATTATGTTTTAATTAGGATCCACCACCAATGCGATAGTTATTCTCCAACCAGCCTAGTGGAACAGGTTAGCAGCCAAATGATGTGAGAGGGTGGTATTAGAGATACAAGCCCCAATTGGAGTGACCTATTACACCCCATCATTTCCCATGAATTACTATCTAGAACACCTTCTAATCTGGTATTGTTATTAGAGACCCCAAAGATATATAGGCCACCTATTTTTCACCACCATTTTCATCTGATACTCCTCGCCTATCTTTACCTTATATAATGATTTATCCTAATCCCCATCCATAATATGAATTTACAAATACATCTATTCTATATTCTTTTACTTCTAATTTTTGATCCCCATGATTCTACATTCAAAATCCTTCAAATTCTACTCCGACACATTTTGAGACTTCGAATTAGACAATGTCCCTTACTCCATTTGTAAAGTTTGATGTTCCTTCAGAGCCTTGAGATATAGCAGAACCTAGTGATCTGAATACATCATTTATATTTATAGAACCCTACTACAAACATATATTCATTATACAAAGTATTTATATAATTTTTTTTGTTTTCATTAACAGCTAGATCTTACACTTAGCTGTGTGGGTATACAATGATATGTGTAGTGTAGAACTATTTCACACAGTTGATAGTGGAGAAAAACAAGGAAAGTTTTATGATTAGAAAAATGGTGAGAATGTAGGGGTTTTATAGATATTCTTTCTAAATAATCTGATATCATTCCCATTAGGCGTGTATCCTGGTGATACCTTCCAAATTAAGTAAAGCATAAATCTAGGGGGGGAAATATGGGTTGGAAAATTAATTTGATTTAATGTTATATTATTATTTTATTTGAATGAATTAATATTTTTGTGTCATGTTTATTATAATTTTCTAGATGGTGAGGCTATGAGGATAGTACAAATCAGGAAATTAGGTAAGTTGGGGAGAACAAATAACTTATGTTGTGTAGTTGATAGAATTATAGAGTTGGTGTGGATTTATAGGAAATACCTATAATGAATGAGGTTCTTGTAACATATTATCAGGAAACGATTACTTATTAGATGAGTACAGAGTTATTGGTATTCATAAAATTTGATGTTTTTGAATGAAAATTACCATGAGTTACATTAATAATTAGTTTTTTTATTGAAAACTATTTTTTAGTAAGCTTAGGGAAGAAGAAAATAAAACCAGAATTCTAAAAAATACCTCCACACATTATGGTGGACTACGATGTCAGACCAAGAGAGGAAGTAGGTATGGCACTAATTTATAATTTTTCTATTTAAATAAATTATGGAAATGAAATTCTTAAATTTTAAATTATATGGATTCATTTTAATTTTTTAAAATTCATTATATTGAATAAATATATAGTTTGGGATATGTTAAAGATATATTTATTACGGGGAACCATAAAATAGTGTTTAACATAGAATATTTTCTTGTGGATTTTTATATAACCTCTTAATCTTGTATAAATTTTATATGTGTTAGTTAGGATACTATGGGAAAAGAAAGTGGGGAATATTTTATGATTTTCATTGGTATTTGTTTAGGACATTCACTTTAATTTCTTTACTCCATATTTCGATCCATTTTTAATTTATCTAGATAAATTATCATGTATCCTTTAGTTTAATGTTGAAAGTATTCAGTGTGTATTGAAATTTCAGTATTAGTATTTTTTGTTTGTGAGAATTTGATGAAATTTTTTATTTAATTTTATTATTATGTAACAACATAAACCATTAAAATAAAACACATAACATATTTATACCCCATCAATAGCTATTGAAACACCCAACCTAGTATTTTCTCCCCTTACCCATATTTTCCATAGGTGGTACCCCTTAGGTGTTCCACTGATTAAGACATTAAGCCTGGGTGTTTCTCTATATCTATTTTTAAAATGTACAAACCTCAAGTTTCATTACCTTCCTAGCCATTATTCCCTTTATTATGTGTATTTAAACTTCCACCATGGAGTCTACTTTGGAGTAGTCTTCCTTATGGCGGTTCAACTATAGTAAAATTTCATTTCATATCCATCCAACATTTCTGTAAAGTCCAATTAATCCCACAAAAAACTATACTAACCTATAACAACATCCAATAACGTTGTCTAGATATATTCAAACAGTCTAAATTCAAATATGGGCCTTGGTTATAGAAAATAAAACCTTGTAAAAATTAAAAATTCATATTTCCACCAAAGAAACCTTAAAAGTGTGATTTTTTACACATAAAAATGTATCTTTGAGTTAACCACAATACAAAAAGTGTACCACATAACAACCATGAATGAGAAATAAATTAAGAATAAAATATAAAAGCATGTTGGAGGACCTATAAAATGATCACCATATTGTATATAATATATTTGGGAAGATCAACAATAAACTATTGTGTAAATAGTATAGTCAGATCATTTTAATCATCATTGTTCTTGGAAATTATAAAAATAGTGACAATCTTCCATTATAACTATAATTATCCATCATTAAATCATTACATAATCTTAATTTATGTCAAAAATTAACATTGAGGATCTTTTTAGGTTTATAGTTTTAGAGAGTTAGGAAATTACTACTACATTACATCTCATAAATTTCTAAGTAGACACTTCTACTCAGTTTACATTTTTTTCATAAAATAAAAACTATTAAATAAAGAAACATGTTGTGTTCCATGTTTTAGATAGCATGACTTTTTCGTGATCCAATCCTTGACCCTATTCATCTTTAAGTCCTATGAAAATCATTTCAAAACATGGGATGAGCATAAAAAAACTCGATAAGGGTTATAAAATAAGGAATGGAAACATTAACACATCAATAAATACAAATAAATGAAACCATACTTTTCAATCATAACATACCTCATAAAATCATAAGATTTATGAATAACACATAAAAAACATAAATCATAAAGGTAAATTATGGCATACATAACATATATACATTGTATATTTCACATCTACATAGGGAGTTATGATTGGAATACCCATCATAGTATATTCCCTAAATATATTAGTAGAAACATTAAGGTTTACCTACGTCACATTACCCAATGCATTGGAGAGCTATCTCCGGCACACCCACCCTAGGTTTATCACGGAACCACCCATATACGTAAAAAATTACCCAAAACCATAACATAATCATAACACATAAAACAAGAATAGTGTAAATGTAATATTTTCACATTGAAATTACAATATATCATTTCCAGACATTGACATAATCAATTAATTATCAAAACCATTTTTAAAAACCATTTAAAACATTTAATAAAGATATTTTTGTATCAAAGTGTCTCATACCACGTTGAATATTTTAATGGAATTAACATTTTAAAACATTCAAGTCCATATAAATAATTCCCTAAAACTATTTTTAAAATTCAAACATTAATGTGAAATATCTAAAATAATAAACATTTAACACATTTATGATGATATTTTAGTGAAAGAGTTCCTAACCAAATGAGAGACTTTTAAATACAAATAATTAATGAATAATATTAATAAAATCTTATAATATAATGAGAATAAGTATACTCATGATATAATATGTCAAATTGAAGTATATAAACCACATAAAAGTGAATTGGTGTATAAAAACAAATGAGTCTCAATGGAATGTAAATTGAGACAAAGTCCCTTGCAAAGATCATATCCTTATATTAAGGAAAAATAAATGAGAAAATTATGTGTGACAAATAATAATATACCAAATATAAGTGGATATTAAGTTTAAAATAATCAGAGGTCATTCACCCATTTTCATATCACGACAAAATCAAGAAGTATAAGTTTATCCCAATGAATGGAAATTAGGTGAAGAAGTTCCCTTACAGAAATTCGATAACCAAACGACGTCACATTAAAATTCAGAAAAGGAGTTAATGAGAGATAAAAGGTTATCTCATAACATGTACATAAAATTTATAGAAATGAGGATATATAAGAACATATCCCAACATAATAAAGTGGATATTTAAAATAAATAACATAAAATAAGTCATTGACTAATACAGTACGATGAAAGGTTCACTTACTGATTTGGTATCTTGAGAAACATGCACCACTTGAAAGAAGGATCATACAATGAAAACGAAATTACCCATAAATTAGATTATATTAATAAATGAATACAATCATGGGAAGTATATACACCACAAAAAAGTATGTAATGTTAAATATTTCATGAATCTCCCGGGAATAAAAAGTGAGAGGAAAAACCCTTACCTTGTGTCTCACTTGACTCATTTGTTCCTTGTTCTCACTGAATAATAATCTTAAGTAAATTTATACTTCCATTAATTCCTTTTTAAAGTTTATTATTCATTTTATATCACTTATTACCTTGAAATAACAATTAGTGAATTATTTGATTTCATATCGGACATTTTGTCGATGTTTGCAAATTGAGTTAAAAATTATATTGTTATAATTACAATTTTTCAATATTCTAGAAAGTACATTTTCTCCATAATTATATTCTTGATTTAGATATCATATATATCATATATAATCAATATATATTTGTTTATAATATTCCATAAAATTTGGACATAATAAATGAAATGCATTGTTCATGGATACGGTAAGTCGTACGTATGAATAAACGCTACTTTCATTTCGTTTTTCATTTTTAAAGAAATGAAAATGTAGTGATACGTAGGTATATTATAATTCCAGTATAATATCATATTATATATGTGTCACATGATTTCATTAACACCATCATTTATATGTTCCATGTAAGGTATAAATGAGTCATATCTCTTTAAGGGGTGGTACACTACTACAATTAGGATATATAGCCACGGATCTATAGGCACGGACAATAAAAACGGTGTCTATAGATCACATATACCCAGGCCTGTTTTCGTGTCCATGGCACTATCCCCCCATGCGAACCCTTCCCCCCCCCCCTCCCTTGTGCGTTTCCATTCCTCACATTCCCTGCGACACTCCCCCTCTACAGACGTCTCTCACGAGGCCACCCCACCTCCCCGCGACACTCCTTCTCCAACGCGGCTTCGGCACAGTTCCAGTGCAGCTCCGGCATGGTTCTGATACGGCCACCTCCTCTCGCCACACGATTCTCCTCCTCTCCCGATGTCTCTGATGTAGCCACCCCACCTCCCCGTAACCCTCCTTTTCTGATGCTGCTCCGCCATGGTTCTGACGTGGCTCTGGTATGGTTCAGACGTGGCTCCGGCACGGTTCCGACGTTGCCACCCCACCTCCCAGGATTCTCCTCCTTCGACGCAGCCACCCCACCTCTTGGGATCCTCATAATACATGTGATGGATCCATGAATATTGTACATTTATCTAGTGATGATTTGATTGGTACCCTACCTAGGTTTGATCCCACACTTAGAAAAGTTTCTAGGTAGGGTTGACCGTGGGGATTAAAACCTGAAATACCCAAAAATTAAAATAGACATCCAAAAATAAATTCTCATTACTATTATTCAAAAAAAATGTGGAGATGATCCCACACATGGTGTGTTGGTTTGTGGGTGGGGTGACATAAATTACTAGAAATAAAACTTGTTAGTTCATTTTCACTTCATCCCTGGATTCCCAATCCCTCACATTTACTTTAGGAACGTGATAATAAACTCTGGGTTTATATCTACATCCCTCAATGAGGATCATAAGATTTTTTATGATAGGATTTATATACTCAATGAATCAGATATGGGAACATTATCAATGTTTACCTTTTGATAATTTAATTCTTTGGAGTTTCACATGTTATTAAGATCCAATGAGGAGAGTGATGAGTGGGTGAGCGAAGTATTGTCTAAATAAATCCCAATTAAGATGAACATACATTTATGGAGGTTCTGCAATAAGGGCATACCAACTTAAATTAATATCCATAGAAAAGTAATTTAGACACCCTCACCATGTATGTGTTGTGAGAGGCTAAAAACTTAGTTAGTCTAGAACTTATTTTTTTATGTAGAATGGGTTCTCTTTTCTTGGGCCCTTGTTGGAAAACTTATGGGATTTCAATTTTATGGGGGATACATCTCTGACATTTTGTCTACATTATTTCAAAGTGTTGAGAAACATTCAAATATTGTAAATCTTCATGTAATAGTGTTTTCAGTAGTGTTTTGGGTGATTTAAGAGATACGGAACAACAGTCGTGAAGGCAAGAATATCTCCCTCTCTTCATTCAAGTTCACATGCTCTCTCTCATAGACAAACTAGGTTCCCCTCTTCCTAATGAAAATATAATAGATGCTAGTAAGGGAATCCTCCCTAGGGATGTGATTACAAATGATAGAGCTCCTCTAGGGTGGTGGATCAAGTGGATACCCCCTAATGTTGGAGTAATACATAATGTGAATGGGTCCTATAAATAGGGAGTTATGAGGAGGGATTCTGCATGATTCTAGGGGATCTATAGTTATCAAATATAGTTCCTTTTTTGTTTTAGGTAATTCTATCTGGGTGGAGAAAATATCTTTACTCAGTGGCCTTTAAATTTGGAGGATAGATAACCTTAATATATGTATAGTTGAGCAGAACTCCAAGATTTTTTTAAGATTCCTACATAATGATAGAAGTGGTCCTGGCTATTCAGTTTATAATATTAAGAAGTGTTGTTCCCCCAATGATCAAGGCACAAATATCATTCTTACTTGGAGGGAGGGGAACGTTTCTGTATAAAATCTATCTAATAAAGATATACCTTAATAGATTCTTGTTATCTATCATATTATAGGGGATCTTCCACCTTACTATGAAATTATTTTTAGCGGTGAAACCCTTACTATTCACCACATTAGACTCCCAAAGTGCATGATTTTCCAATAAAAGGTTCTTCTTGAGTGACCAATAATTTCTCAACTATTACATCAATCAAGTAAGTTCTTCTAGGGATACCATTAATGAAGGTGAATTATCTGAATACTCAAGTGATTTTTTAATAAAAAAATTTCATCACATGTATAATGAAAATACTAAATTCAATTGTTTGGATAATCAATTAGTCAGTAAACTACATGGTCTAAATCCTAACCATCTGGAATATTTTCCAACCCATGACGAATTTCAATCCCAACCACCTCAACATCGAATATAATATTTTCCATATAAATTACTAGAATAATATTTTAAAAAAAATATTGAAAATGAATTATCAATTTTCATCATTGATATTAGATATATAAAACATTGAAATGGTTTTGGAATGCATTACCACTCAGGTTTACCCTTAGTCAATATCTTATAAGAATCTTGTTACACACAAACCTCTCATGAATAACTCAAAGTTGTGACTCTTCCCAATAGTGGGAAAACTATTTTAAAACCTAAATCTTTGATTCCTAAACCATCATAGTCTTCAAAATCATAGGAAAAACTGAATTACCAACATTAGAAATTGTAAAATTAGATATGGTTATTGAGTGAATTGGTCAGGGAATGTTGAAATTCAACCAGAGGAACATGAGGGAATTTTTGATGTGTGTTAAAGTCTGCAGAAAACTGATTTTATATATTCAAAAGAGAGAAATTTGACATATTGGAAATATTGTTCTTTATATTATTGTATTATTTGTGAGTGTGTGTCAAGAAAATATATGAGATTCAAGAGATTAGATAAAGACATAAAAACCCTCAAAGATAGACCCATGTATACCATTCAATGAATAATGTGATTGATCTTTCATATCAATACTGAAATAATAGGTGGAAGATGGCCTTGATGTGGAAATTAGATAAATAACCTCATTCCCACTTATAAATAGATTCATCTCAAACAAAATTATAATATATCATAATGGTTTTTTATTAGTTAACTATTTTATATGGTGATGGTGTTTAGACTACTATTGTGTGGTTGAGGTGAAATTCCCCCATCAAAATACATGGATTTAAAGGAATTTTTATTTTCATTTCTCAAGTTTGATTTCCAGGAAATATGATTGTTTCCATATGAGTGGTAGATTATTATCCATGTGCCTTTAAATATTATCAAGGTTTTGTCTACTAATTTTATTTAAACATAATACCAACACAATTTTCATTCATTTCTAATATGATGGTGGGGAGTGAGGGGTGATAAAGTTGTGATGAATATTTCTCGATTACCATGGGTAGGTGAATGTAGTCTATCGAAAATCATTTTTATACTACATAACCTAACACACTAAAGAGAGAGTGAATGGACTGAGATATTGGGTCATTCCAGGGTATTATTTAGGGTGATGAATTTATTTTATAAGATATTATTATATAATTAATGAGAGAAATATATAAGGGAACCCTTCATTATATTAATAATTTTTCACTTTTATTTTATTTCTCCCATCCACTTGTGGTTCCACTCCTTCATTATTTAATTATTTTAGAATTAATAGTGTTATATTAGTGTAGGTGTGAGGAGAATGAATGATTATATCCTTCCATGAACTTTTGGTTCCATATCTCTTTTCACCGTAAAATGTAGTATTTTTAATTTTATATTGTATTACATTTCTTGATTGGAGTTGAAAATTAGTGGAAATCGTGTTTTGATGTCTTAATTATATCTACCAATTGAATTACAAATCACGGGTGTTTTGCAATGCTACACTTTGATCATCCTTTTAGAATCATGCTTTTGTTTAAGGAAATTCTTATTAAGGACTATCTGTTAACTCCTATCTGTAGAATGATTTAAATTTCTGTTTCATATAATCAGGCTCAGTTGTATCTTCAATTGATTAACATGGATAGAGGGATGGACAGTGATTATTTACTTGATTTTCAGGTTGGACCGAGAGGAATATGATTACTTTTTGTTGATGAAGTGAAACACTTCTAATTATGTAAGAATGGAAAAAGTGGATGTTGCAACATTATTTTCTGCCTGGAGTTTCGCTGCACTGTCTGGCTCATACAGTGATTCATTTTCCTCATTATATGATGTTTTATTATAAGTCATGTTTGTATCCTCTTTCAATTACATGATGGAGCATTCTCATTGAACCACATGTTTTCACTGTATCTTGAACTTTCAATTTTTTTCAGGGTATGAGTTGCAAAACCAACTCATTAATTTTGTCAATGTTGTAGTTAATTTGTTTTTCATTCAATATTTACCGATCAGAAATAGTGATCTGAAAATGGGAGTTGTGAAGCTTGTGGTCTACGGTTTTCATTGTTGGCTTCAAAAGGGAAATTTCGACTTCTGATTGTTTTCATGTACAAGTTCAACTTTTTAATTGATATCATTACTATATATTCATATTTTTAAGTCTTATTTTCTCTACTGGAAGATTTTCAAGCACACGATTTATTTCATGAATAATTTGTCCAGGAGGGGGAGTGGCTTTGTAGAGGGAGGGGTGTCTAGGAGGTTGTGTTATATTAATGTAGTTGTGAGGAGAATGAATGATTATATCCTTCCGTGCACATGTGGTTCCCTATCACTTTTCACCAAAAAATGTAGTATTTTTAATTTTCTATTGTATTACATTTCTTGATTGGAGTTTCAAATTAGTGGAAATCATGTTTCGAGGACTTAATCAGATCTACCTACTGAATTATAAATCCCTGGTGTTTTGCATGCTGCACTTTGATCATATTTTTGGAATCATGGTTTTGTTTTAGAACATTCTTATTTAAGAATACTTTTTAACGCTTATCTATAGAATGATTTAAATTTTTGTTTCATATAATGTAACACCTTGAGATTTTATGAAAAATATTATTTTAATTAAATTAATGTCTTGTGTTGTATGCTACACCAAGATTACCTTGCGCTATACACAACACCGTATTAGCTTGCAGTATACGCAACACTATTCCGGGATCATGTTACACACAATTTTGATAATAGTTATTCTACGCAACATTGAGTATATATATATATATTCAATGTATAAATGAAATATGGTTTGATTCTGTTATACTAAACAACGAAGGATTCTTGCACAACATGCAACCCTAACTTGGCTTGCATTACACGCAATCACGACCTTCCTCGATAGCGTGTGGTGTACGCAATACCGGGTTTTACTAAACAATGATATATTATTATAATATTATTATGAACCAGCCTTTATGAATAGTATTAACTAAATTTTGAATTTTATAACATTATTATTCATCTTACACATTTTCTAGAACATGGTATAAGAACAAAATAAATTTTTAGGGAAAATAAGTATTTTTCAAAAAATGCAGTTTTGTCGCCTTTTGATGGTGCATCCTCTTTAAATCTTGTTTTTGAAATTTTTATAAGTTCAATTTGACAAAATAAAATATTTATTTGGAATCAAGAAATAAAAATTTACTTTGGATAAATTTTTGATACTTTTCTGATAACTTTTATATTTTAATGAATAGTAAAAACACATTATATTTTAATTAAAAGAAAATTTTTTCATCGTAATTATTTATATGGTTAAATAAAAATATTGAGTGGTTTTAAAGTATAAATAGAATATTTTTTTACCATCTAATATAATTTAGGTCATTATCATTGATTTTACATTGAATTCGTAGGTTAAATCTATTCAATCTTTTGCAATGTTTTAAACAAAAATCTGTTTTCATTCGACAACGGGATAAATTTTAATTTAATTTCTGCAAATTCTGTGTATTCAATTTAAAAAAATAGATTCCATATTTGGAATCAGTGGGTCCAAATTATGTTTATAGGCTACTTTTTATTTTTGGGAATTATGAATAGTAACTACGGTAAATTTTATTTACCATAGTTAAAGGTAAATCGGGTAATTAATGGTAAATATAATATTATAAAATTACCCTAACACATGTCAAAATTCTATTGGATGGATAAAAGTATACCCATATCACCTAAGGGTCGGATTAGATTCATTTTATAGACTTTTGACCATGAAAATAATTTAATTATTATTAAAAACAAAGAAAGTGACAACATGTCACTCTCTTAAATATTATAAGTATAATAATTTTAATTTAGAGATAAACATCATAAAACTTCGAACATGAATAGTATCCAGAAAGATAATAAAATTATATACATCATGATAATTTATTTAGAATTTTTTGGGAGTAAATAATTGTCATTAATAGTGATACATTAATGATGCAGAAATTATTTCTTTAGTGAAAAATCAATAATATAGTTTTTATTGAAATAGTAATCAATATCAAAAGGCCCTAAAATCTGAAAAAAACTTATTATTAGTGTATATATAAACACTAATCATCTACTTGAAGAATTTTTGACTATTTGGATCCTTATTAAGGAAATTATGACACTTATATTATTTTATTTTAAATGATGCCAAAGTTGTCACCTTCATAATTTAATAACTATAACAATTTCAATATTGTGATTTTATGATGATAAATTCGAGTAAAAGTCTTATTGTGAAAGGTAATATATTTATCTTCATCATAGGATTTTATTTTTAATTTTTATGCAACAAATATGTATATTAAATAATTATACAAATATGTTGTAGTAATTATTTTATTAAGAGATAAACAAAATAAATGGTTTTTAAAAATAATAAAATAACTATTATATTAACTATTTAATGTGATCCACTAATTTTATATATACATATGACCTTTTATGAAGCTATTAAAGATTTTAGTTCGAACATATATTCTGTATATATTTTATTTAAATTCAAGTAAATGAATAGTGTCAAAATTGACACTATTGTTATTTTATAAAAAACATATTATAAAATTGTTTAAAAATCACAACAATATTTAAAAATTATAAATTTAAATTTATATGGTAGAACATGTTGTAAAGTATCCAATTATGGAACATTCACAACAAATAAGTAATTGTTTTTTATAATTTAAAATTTACAATTTTATTACCATAAATAAAATTAAATTGATTAAATAAGGATAAATCAAGTTGATAATGTTTAAAATAAATTCCTAACATGTCTAAATCTGATTGGATGATGAGATTACAACCCTATCCCATCTAATATTCATATATGAGTCATTTTTGGTGGTTTTTAAGTGGGGTTAGATTTATTATAAATTAATATTTTTATGAATTCCAAAGGTGCCCCTCTCCTCCCTTATAAAAGGGCACCTCCTCCCTCTCCTCCTCAAACCAATTTGAGCCTTCATGCTCGGCCAACCCCTGACCATTTCACTTACCCACTTCCCTATGAACATCTTAGAGGTCCTGGTATTCTTTAAAGACCAATTTTAGTTCCCTAAGAGGAGGTCTCAAAGAGGCGCTTCAAAGAAGAGGTAATGTCCGTTACCGATTCTTTCAACTTTATTTCTTCTTATACTTCTTCTTATTAGGTTGTTTCATTATGAAGTAATAACATAAGTATCACTAATATACTGATATGTTATTATATTTATGAAACAACCCTATTTCACCATCTATCCATCCTACGGAAAAAGAAATCACCGCCCGTGCGTACGTACGGAATACCGTCTCCACGCCGTGGTGTAATCTATTTTCCACCACCACCTTACTTGGATGGGTATAATGGGGAAAATAATAACTATATATCATTATTATAAATTGATATTGTTTCTGTAATAGTATACATACACTCCAATAAAATTCCATGATCATGGGAACTATATCATCGCTCGTGCGTACGTACGGAATACCGTCTCCACGACGCGATGAGATTCATTCTCAATGATTAACCATTCATAAATGATTATAAATTATATATAATAAGTAATAATGAAATATATGACAAAATAATGATACTGGATTTTTGTATATATATATATATTTATGTCATCCAATTAATTCCATTCAATTCAATGAGGAAACGAAAACAACATTCATGTGTACGTACGGCCTACCATCTCCATGAACGGTGTATTTATTTCCATTTATAGATCTATTATATATATGTATATTCTGAATATATATTATATATAAATAATTTTTTACATTCTGGATGTAAGTAATCATGATCTAAGTAATCATATGAATAATTACAAGTCAAAACACGGACGACAAATGAAACGATTTTACCCAAAACGCTCTTTAACATGGAATTTACAAAAGAACGGGTAATATAAAGTCATAAGTGAACCATATATGATATCATAACAATTAATAAGATTATTTAATAAGTCAATAACATTATTTAAATCATTATACAGGAGGTTCGGACACTTATGAAGCAAATCGGACCTAAGGTAAAGGATAATTTCACAAATCTCATTTTTATCCGAGATTGCTTATACGTAAGTATTTACTGGGGTTATTGTTATCATCCATGTAAATGTTTTCTAAAAGTGTATTTATGTATGTATAATGTCCTATTTACCAATTTTTGACTTTTACTACATGGTATGTATGAAATCATTCTTTTACGAGGTAATTTTTGACTTTTCCGGCAAAAGTACGAGAAGAATGTTTTTTTTAACTTATACGGCACGAATGGATTTTTACAGTTTTATAAAGCCTTATTTTCATGAAGCTTCCTCAAAAATATTTAATGACTATTTTCAACAAAAACCTTTTCTTTTAAAAATGAATGACATTTTTTGAAAAGAATATTATTTTAAAGAAGAAAGGATATTTTCCTCAAGAATTCATTTCAAGTGTTTTATCAAAACTATTTTCCATCTAAAATGAAATTATTTCATATGTGTATGTTTTAAGTATAATGTCTCTATGATTTACATGGTTTCACTTTTCTTAATATGAAATGATATCCATTTATTTTATATGGATTATGTTATTATGGGATGATGTTTATGAAACCCATTTTATTCGTTGGGTTATTATGAATGATGTATGTTTATTTTGTGGGACAAGTAAGAATGGTTTCATTATGAGATTGGTGGGACCTATATCTCCCTCCAATTCATTGGGTAAAGATTTATATCTCATGAGATAGACATGTCTGGAATGGTAAGTTAATCCGGTTCAGTATTACAGGACTGGAAGGAGGAGTGAACTCGATTCAGAAAGGGACTTTGTCCACTAAGATGGTCTTGGAAGCAATGCCTTGGCTACTATGGAAATCATTACATGTGATTAATGGATTCCACAATTACATGTTTTATTCCCATGCTATTTTATCATGATTTATGTTCCATTATGATCTATGCCTTATGTACTTCCATGTTTTATGTCGATGCTCAAGATTTTTAATGTTCATGTTTTTTTAAGTTCAAATGTATATGGTATGTTTTATTTTATCCATTCTTACCCTTAATGAGCATTTGAGCTCACCCTTTTTATGTTTTGTTTTCCCCCAGGATTAAAAGAACGATTTTAGGTAAGGAAACAAAAATGAGAAGATCTTTATTGGAGATGTTGAAGATCTTTCACCACGATTAGAAGATTACGTTCCATGTTTCCAAAGACACTAAACTATTACGGTCCTTGTGTGTCTGTTTTTGTTATGTACTAAATATTCCGCAAAATTAATGTAATGTCTATGTATGTCAAGATCCGGGTCTCTATAGTTGGTATCAGAGGAAAGGTTTAGTCAACCTTTGGATACTAGGATGTGAAAACATTACTGAGATCCCTAGAGATATTTCTAAGGTATGTCTGGGGATGTCCCTAAGGATAAGTATACGTATAGGATATAGTCCTAGAACTACGGTAACAATCTTATAATTTAACCTAAGATGTTTGATATTCTGGGTGCTTCCCCTTTACTATGTTATTTTCCCGAGCATGATTTTTGCCTCTCACAATATTCTTTTTGGGTTTTAGAAAATGGCTGGAAACAGGAAGATTCACGATAATGGAGGATATGATAGACAATGGAATGATTTTCTTCATGAGAAACCAAATGAAACGAGATCTGGAAGTCCAAACATCGTTATTATGCCTAATTAGAAATCTCATAATATGATCAATAATCTCAACTTTGGTATGTTTCCCAACTCAAATAATAAGAGAAAGATGGAGTTTCATGATGATCATAGAGGAAAGAAAGTTCAATTTCCCTCATGTAAATGATGTGGGAAGAGGCATCAGGGAGATTGTTTCAAGGTAACTGGAAGATGCATTGGGTGTGGAAAAGAAGGACACAAAGCCAGTAAGTGAAAAGTAAAAGGTTCAGTTAACACCATGGATGAGGATAATGGTATTGCTACGACATCAACAATGGTTAAATGTTTTAAATGTGTAATGTACAGGAATTATGCAAACCAATTCCCTAAGGGAAAGTCCCATGAAGAGAATCGATATGGTCGTATGGGTAGTATTTATGTTGATGATGATGAAGAGACTACAAATGATATGTGAGATTAAAGAATTGTTGAAACTCGGTCAATGGTTTAAGAAGGTAGTGGAATTATTACATTTTTATCAAGTTTAATGTTGTATAAGTAATCTCATGGTACTATGGAATAAATAGAAATCTAAGTATTATTACACTGTTGTCTTTCCTTAAGTTTTGAAAGTGTATCATTAATGGTACCAGTAACCATGAAAGGTTATTCAGATATTTTTGGAAAGTAGATGATATGCGCATAATGAAGGGATAAGGAGAAAATTAAATGTTTGATAGTATTCATGAGCTCCTGACTGATATAAGGAGAAGTATATCATGGTTTGAGTATATAGAATTTTTGGATTTTGGTATGTTGAAAGAGTTAACTTTTGACAGCATTTATGTTTTCACTAAGGTTTAATGGGTATTCATTTTTCAAGAGAATACATGATTATGGTATTTGCATGATTGTAATGTGACCAACAAGATATATGGGGGATAAATTATGGTATTCACATGATTGGTTGATGATATTTTAAGTAATCGTTTTCTTTATACTATGAGCTTAGACCGAAGTATTGTAGATAAGCCTAAAGATTGGAATGGATTATGTTGGACATAAGTTAGTATTGTTTAAGGGTAGAACTTTTTTCGATATTATTGATCGGATGTTATAGTAATGTAGTTTTAGAAAAAGGACAACCTGCAGGACGGCCGACATCCCATCGCGTCGGACAAGGCTGTGGGAATTGAACCCACAACCGAAGTGAGAATGGCCTTTATCGCCTACCACTGGCCTACAGGAAGTCCCTGTTTAGTAGAAAGTAGTTTTATTATATTAAGCAGTATAAAATATGAAGTATAAGTCCATTTTAGGAACCATATATGATTAATCTCACTATAGATGGACTTATGTATTTTTGATAACTTTTATAACTTTTTTGAGATAGATGGAATGATCCATCATTCTATCACATGATCTACTAACAGTTCACGAATGCCAAATTCAACTTCATTTCTTTAAAAGATGAAGTGGAAATTGTCCAAAGAACGACCAACGGTGAGACTGTACCAAAATCACAAAAGTATTTCTTCTAATTCTAATTTCATCAACTTTAGGGAAATGATCTTCAAAACCAAAAATGTTGTCATAGTTCCCTTATATCCGATAAATCAGATGGTACCTTAGATCATCACAAATCTATGGATTTTTTATAGCCATATTCTCTACCACTCTCCATCGTAACTTGATGATTAGATTTTTCTTAAATATCCATATTTTCACCTATATTCTCCTACGTGGAAACCCAGTGATGAGTTATATTGGGTAATCGTTATGTTTCATACTTTACTTTTTAAAATTAAGTTTCAGTATTCCTTTTTACGATGTGGTTTTCTATTAAAGAAACTTTCGAGTAGTAAACCATTTATAACCCCGATGAATTTCGAGGGAGAAATTCATTTTAAGGGGGGTAGGATGTAACACCCTGAGATTTTATGAAAAATATTCTTTTAATTACATTAATTTCTTGTGTTGTATACTACACCAAGATTACCTTGCGCTATACACAACACCGTATTATCTTGTAATATACGTAACACTATTCTTGGATCGTGTTACACACAATTTTGATAATAGTTATTCTACGCAACATTGAGTATATATATATATATTAAATGTATAAATGAAATATGGTTGGATTCTGTTATTAGAAACAACGAAGGATTCTTCCACAACACACAACCCTGACTTGGCTTGCATTACACGCAATCGCGACCTTCCTCGATAGCGTGTGTTGTACGCAATATCAGGTTTTAATAAACAACGATATATTATTATAATATTATTATGAACTAGCCTTTATGAATAGTATTAACTAAATTTTGAATTTTATAACATTATTATTCATCTTACACATTTTCTAGAACATGGTATAAGAACAAAATAAATTTTTAGGGCAAAATAAGTATTTTTAAAAAAATGCAGTTTTGCCGCCTTTTTATGGCACACCGACATTAAATCTAGTTTTTGACATGTTTATAAGTTAAATTTGACAAAATAAAATTCTACTTTGGAATAAAGAAATAAAAATTTACTTTGGATAATTTTTTGATAATTTTCTGATAACTTTCATATTTTAATGAATAGTAAAAACACGCTATATTTTAATTAAAAACAACTGTTTTTCATCGTAATAATTTATATGGTTAAATTATAATATTGAGTGGTTTAAATTATAAATAGAATATATTTTTACCATTTAATATAATGTATGTCATTAGCATAGATTTTACATTGAATTCGTAGGTTAAATCAATTCAATCTTTTGCAATGTTTTAAATAAAAACTTGTTTTCATTCGACAACGGGATTAATTTTAATTTAATTTCTGCATCTTCTGTGTATTTAATTTAAAAAAATAGATTCCATATTTGGAATCAGTGGGTCTAAATTCTGTTAATAGTCTACTTTTTATTTTTGGGAATTATGAATAGTAACTACTGTAAATTTTATTTACCATAGTTAAAGGTAAATCGGGTAATTAAGGGTAAATATAATATTATAAAATTACCCTAACACATGTCAAAATTCTATTCGATGGCTAAAAGTATACCCATATCTCCTAAGGGTCGTATTAGATTCATTTTATGGACTTTTGACCATGAAAATAATTTAATTATTTTTAAAACCAAAGAAAGTGACAACATGTCACTCTCTTAAATCTTATAAGTATAATAATTTTAATTTAGTGATAAACATCATAAAACATAGAACATGAATAGTCTCCAGAAATATAATAAAATTATCTACATCATGATAATTTATTTAGAATTTTTTGGGATTAAATAATTGTCATTAATAGTGATACATTAATGATACAGAAATTATTTATTTAGTGAAAAATCAATAATATAGTTTTTATTGAAATAGTAATACATATCAAAAGGCCCAAAAATCTACGCAAAACTTATTATTAGTGTAAATATAAACCCTAATCATCCACTGGCCTAATTGTTGACCAGTTGGATCCTTATTAAGGCAATTATGACACTTATATTATTTTATTTGAAATGATGCCAAAGTTGTCACCTTCATAATTTAATAAATATAACAATTTAAATATTGTTATTTTAAGATAATAAATTCGAGTAAAAGTATTATTGTGAAAGGTAATATATTCATCGTCATCATGGGATTTTATTTTTAATTTTTATGCAACAAATAAGTATATTAAATAATTATACAAAAATGTTGTAGTAATTATTTTATTAAGAGATAAACCAAATAAATGGTTTTTAAAAATAATAAAATAACTATTATATGAACTATTTAATGTGCTCCACTACTTTTCTAGATACATATGACCTTCTATGAATCTATTTGAGTTTTTAGTTTGAACATATCTTCTGTATATATTTTATTTAAATTCAAATAATTGAATAGTGTCAAAATTGACACTATTGTAATTTTATAAAAATAACATATTATAAAATTGTTTAAAAATCACAAAAATATTTAAAAATTATAAATTTAAATTTATAAGGTATAAACTGTTGTGATATATCCAATTATGGAAAATTCACAACAAATAAGTAATTGTTTGTTATAATTTAAAATTTATAATGTTATTACCATAAAAAAATTAAATTGATTAAATAAGGATAATTCAAGTTGATAATGTTTAAAATAAATTCCTAACATGTCTAAATTTGATTGGTTTATGAGATTAAAACCCTATATCATCTAATCTTCTGATATTTGTCATTTTTGGAGGTTCTTAAGTGGGGTTAGATTTATTATAAATTAATATTTTTGATGAATTCCAAAGATGCCCCTCTCCTCCCTTATAAAAGGGAACCTCCTCCCTCTCCTCCTCACACCAATTTGAGCCTTCATGCTCGGCCAAACCCTTCCCATTTCACTTACCCACTTCCCTATAAACATCCTAGAGATCCTGGTCTTCTTCAAAGACCAATTTTAGTGCCCTAAGAGGAGGTCTCAAAGAGGTGCTTCAAAGAAGAGGTAATGTCCGTTACCGATTCTTTCAACTTTATTTCTTCTTCCACTTCTTCTTCTTAGGTTGTTTAATTATGAAGTAATAACATCAGTATCACTAATATACTGATATGTTATTATATGTATAAAACAACCCTATTTCACCATCTATCCATCCTACGAAAAAAGAAATCACCGCGCGTGCGTACGTACGGAATACCGTCTCCACGCCGTGGTGTAATCTATTTTCCACCACCACCTTACTTGGATGGGTATAATGGTGTAAATAATAACTATATATGATTATTATAAAGTGATATTTATTCTTTAATAGTATACATACACTCTAATAAAATTCCACGATCATGGGAACGATATCATCGCTCGTGCGTACGTACGGAATACCGTCTCCACGACGCGATGAGATTCATTCTCAATGATTAATCATTCATAAATGATTATAAATTATATATAATAAGTAATCATGAAATATATGACATAATAATGATACTTAATTTATGTATATATATATATATGTATTTCATCCAATTAATTCCATTCAATTCAATGAGGAAACGAAAACAACGTTCATGCGTATGTACGGCCTACCGTCTCCATGAACGGTGTATTTATTTCCATTTATCGATCTATTATATATATGTACATTCTGAATATTTATTATATATAAATCATGTTTTACATTCTGGATGTAAGTAATCATGATCTAAGTAATCATATGAATAATTACAAGTCAAAACACGGACGACAAATGAAACGATTTTACCCAAAACGCTCTTTAACATTGAATTTACAAAAGAACGGGTAATATAAGGTCATAAGTGAACCATATATGATATCATAACAATTAATATGATTCTTTAATAAGTCAATAACATTATTTAAATCATTATATAGGAGGATCAAACACTTACGAAGAAAAGCGGACCTAAGGTAATGGATAATTTCGCATATCTCATTTTTATCTGAGATTGCTTATACGTAAGTATTTACTGGGGTTATTTTTATCATCCATGTAAATGTTTTATAAAAGTTAATTTATGTGTCTATAATGTCCTATTTACCAATTTTTGACTTTTACTACATTGTATGTATGAAATATTTCGTTTACGAGGTACTTTTTGACTTTTCCGACAAAAGTACGAGAAGAATGTTTTTTTTAACTTATACGGCACGAATGGATTTTTACAGTTTCATAAAGCCTTATTTTCATGAAGATTCCTCAAAAAGATTTCATGACTATTTTCAACAAAATCCTTTTATTTTAAAAAGGAATGACATTTTTTGAAAAGAATATGATTTTAAATAAGAAAGGATATTTTCCTCCAGAATTCATTTCAAGTGTTTTATCAAAACCATTTTCCATCTAAAATGAAATTATTTCATATGTGTATGTTTTAAGTATAATGTCTCTATGATTTAAATGGTTTCACTTTTCTTAATATGAAATGATATCCATTTCTTTTATATGGATTATGTTATTATGGGATGATGTTTATGAAACCCATTTTTTTTGTTGGGTTATTATGAATGATGTATGTTTATTTTGTGGAACAAGTAAGAATGATTTCATTATGAGATGGGTGAGACCTATATCTCCCTCCAATGCATTGGGTAAAGATTTATATCTAATGAGATAGACATGTCTGGAATGGTAAGTTAATCCGGTGCAGTATTACACGACTGGAATGAGGAGTGAACTCGATTCAGAAAGGGACTTTGTCCACTAAGATGGTCTTGGCAGCAATGTCTTGGCTACTATGGAAATCATTACATGTGCTTAATGGATGCCACAATTACATGCTTTATTCCCATTTTATTTTATCATGATTTACGTTCCATTATGATCTATGCCTTATGTACTTCCATGTTTTATGTCGTTGCTCATGATTTTTAATGTTCATGTTTTTTTTAAGTTCAAATGTATATGGTATGTTTTATTTTATCCATGCTTACCCTTACTGAGCATTTGAGCTCACCCTTTTTATGTTTTCTTTTCCCCCAGGATTAAAAGAACGATTTTATGTAAGGAAACAAAATGGGAAGATCTTTATGGGATATTTTGAAGATCTTTCACCATGATTAGAAGATTACATTCCATGTTTCCAAAGACACTAAACTATTACGGTCCTTGTGTGTCTGTTTTTGTTATGTACTAAGTATTCCGCAAAAGTAATGTAATATCTATGTACATCAAGCTTCGGGTCTCTATATATAATCATGGTCAATTGAATCTACATTTGATTAACATGGACAGAGGGATAGACAGTGATTATTTACTTTATTGTTAGGTTAGACCGAGAGGAATATGAAGACTTTTCATTGATGAAGTGAAAAAATTATAATTATGGAAGAGCAGAAAAAGTGGATGTAGCAACATGATTTTCTATATGGAGTTTTTTTGTGCTTTCTGGCTCATACGGTGATTCTTTTTCCTCATTATATGAAGTTTTATTATAAGTAATGCTTGTATATTATTTCAATTAATTGATGGTGCATGCTTATTGCACCTCATGTTTTCACTGTATCTTGAACCTTCAATTTTTCCCAGGGTATGAGTTGGAAAAGCAACTCATTCATTTTTTCACTATTGTAGTTATTTCATTTTTCATTGAATATTAACATATGAGAAATAATGAGCTGAAAATTGGTGTTGTGTAGCCTGTGTCTATGGTTTTCATTGCTGGCTTCAAAAGGGGAATTTCGACTTCTTATTGTCTGCATGTACAAGTTCAACTTTTTAATTGATATAATTACAATATATTCATCTTTTTAATTCTTATTGTATCTACTGGAATATTTTCAAGCTCAAGATTTATTGAAAGAACAATTTGTCCAGGAGTGGGGAAGGGGAAGGTCTTTGTATCCTCCTTTTGCATGATGCACTTTGATCATCCTTTTAAATCTTATTATATCTTCTGAATATTATTTATTCATTATGATTATGGATTCATGTATCATTTATCTTGTATAGTTGGAACACTGATCACATATATATAAGAAGTCATTATATCTCATTTCTTTTCCAACTATTTTCTTATAGGTGGATTCTTATGGTTAGGCCGGTTCTATCCACCACCATCGAAGAGAGTGAGTTCAACATCAGATTTGGGTAAGGTTTATTCTGTTTTTATTCTTTGACCCAATTTTAATTATGCCATTTTTTGGGTTCCTTATATTTTTGTAGTACATTTTGAATTTTATTGTTGTGGATTTGAGTCATTGTTGAAGAAGACTTACTTGTGTATGCATATTCAGACATATACATATATAAGTTCCCCCTTTATATATATTCACTCAGGTAATTATGAATATATATATTGGGGCTACGAGTTCTTATATATAGATATGAAAAATGCATACATGTGTAAGTGTAAAGGGGTATATGCAAGTATAAACATACATCTAAGGACTCCCTTGTGCATATTTGTCCATGAAAATATGTACATATGGTCTTGATGTCCTTATATATATGTAAGGATTCATATGAATTCAAGGAAAAAGAGTAAGATTCGAGTTTTCTTCGTCAAAAGAAAACGGGTCTTGAGATTTAGGTAGGTTCCGTCTGCCTAAACCTTTAATTTGAATTCTAGGATTTCCTAATTGATGTGAAACCCTGTTTCCATAATTTCTTTATTGTTTTAGAAAATGGTTTAATAATAACCACTAGCTTTGTCAAGGAAGAATATGAATATATCCCTTGAATTTATTTATTGACCTTGTTTTTTCGATAAATTAAGAGTTTACGTCAACTAACAAAAATGATGGAATAAATCGTGAACATCATTTGAGATTTTCTTGGTACAAGATTCCGGAACCGAAATGAAGCTACATTTCCTTCATGGATGTTCTTATTAATATTTCTATAATGTTTATCTTGAGATAAGATGAATATGTTAGGGATAGGGTATCTCCTTGCTCGAGACCCCAAACATATTTTAAGAATCTTAAGTTCTTACCAAATAAATAAATAGACATCCATGGTAAACTAAAACACCTAAAGAGTTTTAATAAATCCACTAGAAAAAACCCATGCATTTTTTTAAAGTTTGGGGTCAAAGCCTCATTTTTATTATTAAAGCAAAGAAAATACCCCTTTAACATGGTAGATGGAGACCCATTACATAGCCCGTAGGCCCAGTGGGCATTTGGCCCATTACATAGCCCGTAACCCCAAATTTTAGGCCCAAGACCCATTCTGTGAATTGTACTTCTACAGTACCCGCGCTGCTATAGTACCTCATAGTACCCCCCACCGCTACAGTTCCCCTGCCGCTGCTACAGTTCCCCTGCCACCGCTACAGTGCCACCATTGCAACAATATCTCAGCTGCAACAGTAGTGCTACAGTCCTGCTACAGTACCCTGCGCTCCATGGGTTTTGAACCCCCATTTTTCATCATAACACCTTAACGGTGAAGATTGATCAGCGAATGATAAATGGTGAACATGGCTTGTATACAAGGGTTCTAATGGAGATCAATATGGAACTTCCCCCACCAAACTGAATTTATCTGGTTGCAAATGATCACTAAATGAAGGTAAGATTTGAATTTGAGAACCTTCCTCGATTCTGTAATAACTGTAAAATTGTAGGACATACTCTGTAGTAGTTTAAATTTGTCCAGAAGATGGTCTATCCTTCAGACACGAACAAGTCTTTGAGAGATGTTTCAAGATGGAAAAATGTGGATTCTTTAAATAGGAGACTCAGGAATGAAAATGATGCAAATAAAGGATTGAGATGGGAAACGATTGTTGGGCAGAGTTCATTGTGGGGAGATTTGGTGGAGGTGGATGAGTGAATATAGGATATTTAGGCTGGAAATGATGTAATTTTGCAGGAGGAAACAAATATGGTGCCAAATGGAAACATAGTGACTGAACAGGTTATAGATATAGCAGAAACACATTGCCATGATTTTGAAGGTAGCAAGCAGCTGACTTCGGACATCCTTTCCGTTTCTCATGACATGAATGATAAGGACTTCATGATGGATCTTATTTAAAGGGATTTGAATGATTACATATCTAGTGTAATTTCCATAGTTTTGAATGCAATAGAACAAAAGAAGACCACCAGAACTGGGATGGATATATGTGATCTACCTAAGAAGCTGATGGATGATCAGGCATGTATTACACCTATCAGGGATCTGGTACGAGAAGAGTCAACTCTGGCTCATAATAAACCTAAGAAAAGTCAGAAAGAAGTTAAATATGTCCACAAGACTATGGAATCAAACACATCAATAAAGTTAATGAGTTCAAAAATTGGAGAAAAACTCATGTTCAATAACGTGTGGTCTTCTCTGTCAGAGTGCTCAAAGATTCTCCAGGACACATGAGGTATAGAGAGATCTAATATTAACCCACATAGTTGCATCTTGAAACTCAAAATTATGAAGATAATATTTAAGGACTATATAAAAATGTAATTTAGTCAACTGGATGAAGAAATAAATGCTCTTGAATGCTCCATGCATGAGGTTCAGGAGGAAATCACCAGGACTGATTTATCGGGTGATATCTGCCAAGCGTTTGAGACTCTAAAGTTTCTCACATCATGGTTTCTTGATAAAATGACCATAGGGAACTCTAAGTTCATGTAATCCTCTATATGGACTAGATTAAGATAAATATCTCTAAGGATTATGGGGTCTTTGTGCTGGCTAGTCTACACGAAATCACCTCTCAAATTCTTGTATGAAAACTGGTTGGGCATCCCCATTGTTCGAGTAGATTAGCTCAATTTTCTATTCCACAGAACATGACATCACTATCAAGGATCATATGGAAATCATGGAAAATCTCCCTGATGATATTAAAGATATTATCTCCAATTATGAATTTCTAATGTAGGAAGACATCATCATTTGGGAACCTGCTCCCAATGGAATACTTGATTCCAAGAACCTCTATCAATACCTGATTCAACAAAGAACCCATTGGATTGGAAAGTATAAAAGATGGCATCTCCCCTCAAGTTATACACTAATATGGTGGCTGGCCTGGAATAAGGTTCATGTAGATGAAAACATACAACGTGTGGGTATGGGGAAAGGGGGAGGGGAGGGTTGAGGGAGGTAGGGGAAGGGGCAGGGGGGAGGGGGGAGGTTTGTAGGGGAGGGGAGAGGGGTCGGGGGTAGGGTGGGTGGAGGGGGCAGGAGGCAGGGGAAGGGGGCAGGGGGGATGGGGTAGGGGCAGGGGTAAAGGGGGGATGGGGGTGGGTGGAGGGGGCATGGGGCAGGGGGGAGGTCTGTAGGGAAGGAGAGAGGGGGAGGTCTGTAGGGCAGGGGGAGGGTTTGGGTGGAGGGGGTAGGTGGGAGTGGGGAGGTCTGTAGGGGAGGTGGAGGGGTGGTCTGTAGGGGAGGGTGGAGGGGGTGATCTGTAGGGCAGGGTGTGCAATGTGGGTGGGGCAGGGGGTGCAAGGGGGCAGTGGGAGGAGGGAAAACTGGCTGGGGGAGGGGGCAGGGTAGGGGTGCAAGTGGGGTGTGGCAGTGGGGCAGGGGGTGCAAGATGGTGGGGCGGGGGGGCAGGGGGTGTAGTTAATCTCTATAGGTTGCTTTAATCTTAGATACGGTTGAATAACCATCAAAATCCATCTCTAACTCCCCCATTTCTTCATGATTAGGTTTCTCCAAATATTCCCTCTTATTTACAATAGAATGCTTTCACAAAATCATGGCTTGATATCACTAGCAACAAATCAGATTTTTTATGATACCACTAGTTGTTATTGGTAAGGCTTTGACACCTTTTCTTTTAAAAATCATGTCCCTTATGTCAACTTTTTTCATTATAGCTTATAAGGATAGATTTGGATCCTGCAATCTTTCCTCCTTTTGATGGGTTGATTCCACTACCACATTGCATGAATTTACTTGTACATAGCTAGATTCAATATGATATTTTAAATTACATTAGATATATCCAAATACACTACATTTCATCATGATTCTATAAATAAATATTGCTTTTTTCTACATTTAGGTAAACTCTAAGCAATAAACAACCACTTTTGTGATTATTATTTTACTAAAAATAACATGATGTCATGTTTACAATGTAGGAACAACTTCCAAGAGAGAATATTGATCAAGAAAAGAGTCTCACATATTACGGTATCTTGCAACATTCAATGTTATTAATTTCTTTTGTTATACAATAACTTTAATTTATTTCCAAATTTATGTTTCTATTTTTCTATAAGGTTGTCGATGTATCAACCAAGTCTTTTTATGATAGGAAAGGATGATAGGGGGAGTGGGGAAAGGGGTACAAGGGGGTCTAGTAGGGGTGGTGTTCAGTAGGGGTGGTGAATGGGGGTCCAGTAGGGGTAGTGCAAGGGGGTCCAGTAGGGGGGAGGGTTGTGCAAGGGATGTATAAGGGGGGATTCTTTCTAGGGGGGTCAAGTAGGGGGGGCTTCTGTCCAGGGGGTGCTGCTGTCTGGGGGGTGTAGCAGGGGGGGCTGCTATCCAGGGGGGTCCAGTAGGGGGGGCTGCTGTCCAGGGGGGTCCAGCGGGGGTTGCTATTCAAGGGGGATAGGGTTGCTATCCAGGGGGGTCTAGTAGGGGCAGGGGAAGTGTAAGAGGGTGTGTAAGGGGGGTGCAAGGGCGTGTGTGCAAGGGGTTTAAGGGATTTGGGGGGCTGTTGTCTAGGGGGGTGCAGGGGGAAAGGGGTGTGCAAGGGATGTGTAAGGGGCTGTTTTCCAAGGGGGTCCAGCATGGGGGATGCTATTCAGGGGGGTCCAGTGGGGGGGCTTCTGTCCTAGGGGGTCCAGCAGGGGGGACTTCTGTCCAGGGGGGTCCAGCAGGGGGGGCTTCTGTCCAGGGGGTCCAGCAGCGGGGGGGGGGGGGGGGTGCTTTCCAGGGGGATGCTCTCTTTGGGGTTCTAGCAAGGGGGCTATTGTCCAGGGGGTCTGGCAGGGGGGGGGCTTCTATTCAAGGGTGTCCATTAGAAGGGAAAGGGGTGTGCAAGGGGATGTGCATGGGCGGGGGGTGAAGGGGGTGTGTATAAGGGGTGAAAGGGATGTGTGCAGAGGGTGGTTTTTTATTAAATGGGAAGGATTTTATCCATGGTCTCAAACCGTGGCTGAAACTCTCTAGCCATATTTCATTGACTTGTAGCTGGTATTGTCGTGACTATAGGGCCAAACCTATAGCCACGGTTCCAACCATGGTTATTGGGATATAGCCAGAATATGAAACTGTGCCTATAGGTTTGGCCCTATAACCACGCCAATACCAGGAATAGTTCAATGAACTGTGGCTATAACCTATTTCCAAGGTTAATGGGCTTATATCCACAGTTCAAAACTGTGGTTATAGCCTAGTTTTATAGTAGTGGTAGTCCGTAATTGCTCAAATGAAATTATCGTATTTATACAACATGAAAAGAAAAAACGTATATTCGAAATGAGAATTACAAAATAATATAGATAAAATAAAATAAAATAAATATCTTATAAAATTACAGTTCCATCATAATGGCCACCATGAGAGGTGGTAGAAGAATATTTAAAAATCATCGTTTCATGAGCTAGTAGTCCATCGTCCACAGAAATAGTATGTTCGTATCCATTAGATGGAAGTGTGTGTAAGTGTAGTTTTAATAATTCTCAAAAAAACATCCTATTATATTTAAGATACATTTATTTTTATAAAAAAATAATTAAATATAGTTTAGTTGGTTAGAGAATTAAAATAAAAGAAAATAACTTAAGAGAAGATGTTACCTTTAAATCAGGTATCTCCCTTTGGTTTTAACCAAAAGGTTTAATTAAATTGCCTTTTGCTTATGGGAAGGTTTCATTGAGGAATAGAGAGATGTAGGTAGGATAATTGGTTATAGGATGGATGATCCATGGGGATTGAGAGTTTTGATTAATGGGTTAGAAGTGGTGTCCTTTTATAATGGGGGAGGGGCTCTTTAGGAATGTTTGAAAGCGTTTTTTTATTATGATCATATTTTTGGTTTAAAAAGGACAAAAACTCATTAAATTATAATATTAGATGAATATTTTTCTAAATACACTAATCCAATGGGTTTTATACATGTTCTGATTTCATATTTAACCTTATAATTTTTTTAACACATAGTTAAATTTTTTAACTTTTACAATGTCTTCTTCTTTATTTATAATCTATTGTTAATATAGTAACTATAAAATTTCAATCAAACCAAAAATGGTTCATTAATTAAAATTTATACCTTATATATGTCATTTTTTCGAATCTTAGATTTTTATGATTATTATATCATTTAATAAAATAATACTTTCTTCAATAAATTCATTTAAGTCAATTTGACACTATTTAGTAATTGATTTTTGTTAAAGTGATAAAAAATTGATTCATTAGAATAAAATTCAATAATACAAATATAATATGTCATAATTATTGATAAAATAAATTTATGGAATAAAAGGTTTCTAAATAAATTTATTTTAACATTTATAATATCATTTATTTGAATACTTTATTAATGAGGCAATTAATGCATCACCATTCTGTCATAATTAATTTTATTTTATTAATATCTAAAATTTATAAATAAATAACCATGATGTATGAAATATTATTATCTTTTCAAATAATATTTATAGTTGAATAGTTATATTATATAATCCCATATAATAAATTTTTTACTAAAAGATATATGTTTATGTAATTTTTGTCTTTTATTTAAATTAATTAAAATAAAGTGTCATTATCACTCCCAAGTGGCTCCATGGTGTAAGGAAATCGACCCAAGGATTCCCATGGTCATACATGTATCAACCAATAGGATTAGGACATATGTTAGGGTAATTTAATATTATTGTAATAATATTTATTTACCATATTTACCCTTTAACCATGGTAAATAAAATAGTTACCAAAGTAAATATTCATAAAAACTAAAAATAAGAGTTACATATTTACACAATTTGGACCTCTTGATTCCAAATATGGAATCCATTTTTCCATATTTAAAATGAATAAGGTTCAAAAATTAATTTAAAATTAATTCTCATTGTGAAACTCAAAAAGTCTGTTCTTAGGAAATCATAACTATCAAAAGATTGACACTTGTTTATTTCCAATTTCAAAGTGAAATTAATTACAATGACCAAAATTGGATTAAATTGTAAAAATATAATCTAATTAGAATTTAAAACCAATTATAAAGATAATCTAACTATATATATAAATTAGATTAAAAGGCCGTTTTAAATTAAAATACATTATTCTTCAATATTCATTAAAAAATGAACAGTATAAAAAAATAACAAAATTTCATCCAAAATAAATTTTTATATCCCAAATCTAAAGAAGAATATTATTTTTTCAAATAGAATATATAAAAGTGAAAAAAATAGATTTAAAAATGGTTCGCCATGAAAAGGTGGTAAATCGACCCTTTAAAGAATAGTAGATTATTTATACTTAAAATCGGATTCTTTTAGATTTTAAGCCTCTAAAATTTATTGGATAAATGTAAAACCATTTAACAAACATGGGTAATTATATTTTAGTAAGTTCTGTTTATTCCCACCAATACGATGGCTATGTTTTAACTACCATTTAAAATAATAATATTATATTATTATTTTTTAGTATAACTTAATGTTCTGTGTAACATAAGATTTCAAAGAAACTGGTTGTTGTGTGTTTAGTACGCCTTCAGACATAGCATCCCCTTTAAAGTAAAATTAATATTTAATTCAAAAATATTAATAAATATGAAATTTTCATATTCTTTATTTACACGGGATGTTACAATAATGTTCAAATATTAAATCACAGTATGTTAATAGCATAATGAAATTCATTTCACCAATGTTTCAAAACTATGTAACCATTCCAAAATAATATAGGGGAACTATAAAATACAATTAGTTTCCCTAACTTATGTGACTTATCATATAATGTGGATTTTCTAGAATTGAAAATATCAAATTAATATGTTAATCATATGATAATATCATAGTAATAAAAAAATTATAAAAACCAGAAAGAGAGCTCATGAATAACAATTACCATCCAATATGATAAATTCCTATGATGCTTTCTAATTTGAGATGGCCCATAACTCTTAACTTTACCTATAAGATATATTCAGTTTATATACACAGATCTAACCTTTTTATGGACAACCTTTTCGTGCAAGTTCAGAGAATTTGACATTATTTTTTTCTTCTCATCATCAGTATATGCATGGATGAATATAGTAATATTTTAACCCAATCCTTCAATAGTATGTCTATGTATAGTTAAATATAGTATTTCTTCTAGTTCTTGGATTATTTTCATAACATTGTCGCTAAAAATTGGGGTTCTCTCACAATCATCTTGGATATTGGAACTAGGAATGAATTTATTTTATAAGATGTCAATGATATGATTTCCTTTATACTGAGGGATATATCAAAGGCTAAAACCCACTTCTTAATATAGTAGGTGGAATATATACATAAAAGAAAGATAATATTAATTCATATCTAAAATCAAATCATAGTGGTGGTATATAAATTTGGTGGAACTATAATGACTATTCATAGTCATATATAAAGTTTACACTTGGAGAAGGCCCCAATTTAAACATTAACCCCTTATATGTTCAGTGATTGATGAACACAAAATAATTAATCTATTTGGGATTTTGGGTTCTCATTAAAAATCTCAATAGAAATCCATTAGTTGATAGTTTCATATGTTTAAAATCTCATGTTTCTTTCACATGGTTGAATTTTTCAGTCAATACAATACTTTCTTATCCATGAACTATAAATTTAATGGGACTCGTGGTTGGGTGATTAAAATAAGAAACTAAAAAAAATGAACCTACAAAAATAGAATCAAAGGGAGGTTAACGTTCATGAGCTAAAGCAAATTTATTTTAGCCAACTATTATTACAAAGAAATATATAAAGAATAAACTAAAATAAAAAAACTAATGAAAACCAAAAACCTAAAATGACCAGTATAAATTAAATAAAAAAATAAAACAAAAAGGATAAACTAATTTGAAACAATTTCACCTAAAACAAACCAAACCAAAATCAAACACATTGAACTATTTCAACTAGAATAGAATTTAATTGTATTGAATAAAACTTAATAGGCCCAAAAAATCCAAGAACAATTGTACCAAAAAATAGAATCCATCAGAAAATAATTATATAAAATTAAACATAAATTATTTTTCTATATTATACAAATAAAATAAAACATAACTAAGAAAATTAATAATCATAAAAAATTAAATATATATGACCTAACTAGCCATGAATCAACTAGAAATGAATGAATAGGAAATTGAATAAATACATGATGAAGGCACAAAACCAAATCAATGAATCCTAAACCAACCAATCCAAAACATAATTTAAAAATAGTGATCAAAAAATTAATAATTAAAATTTTGAATGGCTGGAATCTGAAGAAAACTCATCCAACCATATAGAAGAGAAACATACATAAAAAGAAAAAATCTGAATGTACTAGTTTGAATATGATCCAAAATGTGAATAAAGAATGAAACAAATCACACTTAAAGAAATAAAATTTAATTGAATTGAATTGAAATAATCAAATTAAATATAACATAATTAATGAATATAGTGTAACATACACAAAACTGAAATATATAAGGGAATAAAAACCTAAATCAATTTGAAAGAAAAAGTTATAAACAAATATAGGTGAATCAAATTAAATAAATCAGATCTATAGAACACCAGACTGGATTAGGATGAAAAAAATTAGTCAAACACAATAAAATTGTACATTATTAATATATTTTGAATATAATTGAGAAAAACTAAATTTAATTGAACCACACATAAAAAATTTAATTAAAAGGATATAAATAAAATAATACCCTATAATACTGAATATGAAAAACAAGGATCAAAACCATTTTGACCCTATATACTCTCATTCTAACTAAAAATTATAATTATATAACCAAATAAATAATAAATCATATTCTTTAATGTGTCTCTTTAATATAAAAAAAACCCTTATTTACTACACGTTGTCATCAATATCCGACAATGAAATATTTACCTAATTTTTCCATATTTTAACCCCTTTCAATTTAAAACATAAAAATATAGAAAAATATATAGGAACACATCTTGTATACATTTGACCTTTCCATTTTACAATATTACACATGTATATAATATATATTACTTTTTTCAATAAAAACATTTCATTTCAATTATTCTATAATTACATTTCACAAATATCCATGGAAATAATATATACAAAAAAGAATCCTGAAATTATAATTTAAATTAATTTAAAAAAACTTTTTTAAATAATGTTCTCAATTACACCAATTTAGTATATAAATTATATTTTCTTAACAACCTCATATTATACTACAACAAAGTAATAAATCATTATAAAATCATATTTCATCATCTATTATATCCATTTGATTTTATTGATGCAATATTTTATTAATAAACTATTTTAGATTATTTTTTTCTACATTCAATGTCATTCCAAATAGAGGTTTTGAATATTAAATGATGTGTTCCTCAATAAAAAAATTTTCCCCAAAAAAATAATAAAAATGGAAGTGTCGTAAACAAACTCACGCAAAAAAAAATTATAAGTTTTACTTTTCTGATTTCAAATTTTAATATTTATTTTATATCTAAATAGTATATTTATATTTGTAATAGTGTTATTTGGGGGCCCTTGATGAGATGTAAGCAAACAACTTTGGTCTTAAATGATTACTTACATTGGTTGGTCATGTTTTTTGTAGGTAATTCACCAAGGTGGGGCACTATTGTGGTTCTGGTGGTTATTTTGGTAGGTTCTAGTGGTTGTTTGGTAAGGGTGGGGGGGTTGAAGCTAGTGAATTAGGGGGTCTATAACGATAGTTTTAAAACTGTTGGTATATACCTATGCCAATCATTATGTTGGAAGTGTTGGTATAGATCTATTCTAATTGTTAAAACAAAACATTTTTTAAACTAAAATTTTATTATCCTTACACCAATGAATCACTAAAACCCATTGGTATATACCTTTCCCAAAATCCAATTACCCAGCGGTTGGGAGAACCATTGGTACAGGCTATACCAATGGTTCTCTATCCTATACAAATGGTTTTTAACTATTGGTATATCCATTAATTCTAGCAGTGATAACCTAGAAAAAAACCATATCAAATTACAATAGGATTCCAAAAGACTACATCCAAGGAAAACCTAAGACAAAAATACAAAAAACACCAAAATTCATCATACCAGCAACACCCAATCCAAGGACAAGTTCTAAATCCATGTGTTAAGACCATAGTATCATGAAAAATCACTAAATAATTGATATTCTTGTATTTTACCTATGTATAAATAGATTGCATATATAAACACGAAATAGTTATCAAGAAGGGGGTGAGTCTAAACTCAGTAGGTTTCCCCCAATGACTTCCCATATCATTCCACTAAGACAATAAATAGTTATCATAATTTCTATAAACAAATAAAAAATGAAAAAACCATTTATATGACATCCAAAATAGGTTTCCATATAATTCAATAAAAAATGTCTTTAAAACATTTAGTAATTCAATTTTTCATACCCATTCCATGATCCCACACATCCACAAAAGCATTTCAAATTGATAGATTAATATTCATGATCATTATCTTTTCTATATATAATTCAACCAAAGGATTCCAATGTTAGGTGCCCCCAGGTTATCTAATAGTGCATTCCCCTTCCACAGTGTCACGTATAATAAAAATGAACCCACTCTAACCATGTATGCCAAAATCCATGAAAACAAATTTCATAAAAACCCATAATTTATTTAAAAAAAATTCAAAAAAAATTTCCATGAATCAAATCAAAACCATGATTTTAAAATTTTCATTTTAAATTTATCATCCAATATATTTTTCAACAAATTCATCCATTTTCCACAATTTCGCAAAACCATCACTACATTGGATTCCAAAAAGAGTCATATAAAACTTTCAAAACCATCTCAAGAAACAACATTTATTTAAAGTTTATTTTTAAAGTTCTAATCATGTGTAATTGATATTGAATCCACCTACTTTACAATAGTTTTTTAAATTGGAGAACAACAAAGTGATTCTCTAGATCTGGTCATGAAAAACCTTTCCTTCCCTATATCCAACCATAAATCATCAAGATTCACATACCTATCAATAGAAAAATAGATCTGTAGTTTTTGGAACGATGAGAAGAATATATCTAAGAATAATGGTGAATAATGGAGACTTACTAGTGAATCTTGATCTCTAGCAGTCTTTGAATAGCCTATAAATCACTCATGGGTCAAAGGAAATCACCTCTCAATCCTAGAGAGGAAAAGTAATTCCGGATTTATAAATATTAGGAAATGAAAATGGTTATTTCCACATTCTAAAAGTTAGATGCATAAATCTCATATATAAAATTGTACACCACGTGGTTATTCCACATGGTTTGGAATATCATGTGCCAACCATGCGGTGCTACTGCCTAAGTCAACCCCATGGATTGTGAGTCCAACTGTGTCGCAACCACAGTTTTCCCTCTATCCATACCTGAGTGGTTTCCCCAATACATCAACATAGATTGGAAAACCCCTCCACTAGAACTATGGAGCTACTCATCCTCCTACCACACATGTCTCATGGTTTCCTAGATGAGGTTTACTATTTGTACTTCCCATGCTCAAACAATTAACCTCCAGAATAGCCTCCAAAGCATTCCAAAACTCTTATAAACCTCCGAAAACAGAAACTAATATATATTTATATATATATATAATACATAATTAAATGTTCAATTACATTAAATAAAGGGTGTTAAAGGAGTGGTTTATGTGTAAACATCCTTGTGAGAGCTGTTGAAAGAGTGCTCAGTAGTTTTAGTAATGTTTGTTGGGAAAAAGTGGTGTTTCCTTGGTTTTGATTTTATGTCATATAGAAATAATCTATTTTATGCTTTTAGGAAATTATTGGTGATGTAAAAGTCTTGTGTTGCTGTTTTTGTTCCTTGTAATAGTCAAAAGTGTTTCCTTTATTTCAATTCCCATCTAAACTCTAAATGGAGTGAAAGACATTTAACCTTCCTTATGATAGTTATTGATAGCATGATAACTCGTTTTATTTTATTTTGGTGGGAATAAGTAGTTTTTTTTGTTCTACTCTTTTTGTTGTTTTAATATTAGTTTTAGAGATTAATTTGTAATTGATAAACCTTTTTCATTGTTTCTCATGAATATGTGGGGATCCTGTGCATGTTTCTCCATTTTGGGATCTTTTGGATGGACTTGTGTGGTAGTTATAGAAAGAGTAATATTTATGGTGGTGTTCCTATCCCTCAACCCCTTGAGGTTATCTTTTGAGGTTATTGGAAATTTTTTTACTCATTCTTTATGGTTATATTAGGGTTTTCCTTGTTTTGGGGCGTTGGTTGTGATTTTAATTTAATGGATCCAAATTGATTGTTTGAAACATTTTTGGTGGTATTAGTTTGCTATTATTTTATCATTGATCCATGGGGGTGCTAATTTTTTGGACATGATAGAGTCCTTGGGTGCATAATGGGTTAACTTGGGTGTAGTTTACCAATTGGGTTAGTTATACTAGCTAGTGTTTGGTTGTGGCTTCTTAGGGTGCACCATGTGAACATGACCAATTTCTTAACCCTAGGTTATCCACATGTATTATGACTCAAGGTTATATCTCATGTTTTTATTTTAAGGATGATTTTGTTTTTTCGTGCTCTAATTGGTTTGGGAGTGTTTGAGGTTGAGAGTGGTTTTTATCACATGGTTTCTCATTTTTTTTTGAAGATTCATTTTCAATAATTCTTCCATGTGCCTCCATTTTAGATTAAATTTATATAGTGGGAGACAATTTTATAGGAACATTAAATGGTGGGGAGACCATGTTGGATCTCCCATTATTTATTAGTATTCTAAATCGAGGATCCATTCTAGTTTCTCTTAGATATTTTTGGGTACCTTCTGGTTGATTTGATTGATTATTTTTGGGGATCTTTGTTTTGGGTTTCAAGGTTAATCCATGTAAGGTTTTCTCTGGGTTAGGTCCTTTTAGGATCATTCATTTTACCTTTTATTTATTTTCAACTATGAATTTTTGGGGGTAAAAATTGGCACTGTTGATATTTTTTAACACCATCAGTGTTAGGTTGTTTTATATTTTTGGCCGTATTTTTTCTTTCCATGTGTGGTGTTGAGTTACAATTCAAGGTGGGATGGAAATTAATGTTTTTTAGAGTCCTTTTTAGAAAGATCATAGTTATACCATATGCTTACCTATAATCATGTGGTTCCCATGCAGGTTATCTAGTGGTTCTATGGTGTGGTGCATAACCTGCACATGATTTTTTATACTATGCGGTAACCATGAAGATGAATTTTCATTTTTTTACAGTGCTATTTTTTACAATATCTGAATGTTTTTTCAAACCATATGAATCTCCAAAAGAATCCATGTTGGGATTAGTGTGTGTCTGGAGTGAGGAGTATTTTTTTCCAAAACTATACTACATCTTAGGGAAACATTTGTGAGGGATCTCTATCCTAGGAAGTGTCCACTGCACAGTCGGTGTATGGTCTGGAATACTATACAGTTGCTTAGTTTTTTTTAAAAAAATTGTTTTTTATTTCTTTTCTCATTTTAAATTTTCTCCTTACTTCTACCTTATGTCACAAAATACCCCATTACACTCTCCCTCAATGCATGTGCCACTCCCCCCCCCCTCCTCCCTCTCCGGATCTCCCTTACCCACACATTTTCCCCATATTTCTAGATGATTCTTGGTTAATTCTCTAAGGAAATGTCTCATATTCCTTCCTTATCACTTATTCTAGATTTTATCTCTCTCTTACCTCCCCTCCTGGATAAGATAAAGCCTATAACAAGGGTTAACCAAATTTTTTTCTTTATTCCATTATTAGGGAATGTGATGGGTCTCTCAGGTTGGCATCATGTGTATTTTGGCATCCACCTCCAAAGACAAAGTGTTTCAATCCATTTTGGTTCACCCACTATTGTTTAAGGTATGATTAATTCTACCATTTTTTGGCCCAATTTTAATTGAGGGAATTTGTGGATTTTTAGTCTCCTCTTTGTTTTCAGGGTTTCTTATAGCTCCTTGAATATATATTTCACACATATACAAAGGTAAGTATATATATATAATCTTTCCTTGTATATATTCCCACATGATTAGGGGAATATGTACAATTAATTAGGTGTGTACATATATATAGTGGTATATATGTGTCTAATTGTGAGGTGGGTTTTGTCTAAGTTTATGTGTTATAATGTTTGTTTACTAGTCCTTCTCTTTTAGGTTGATTTTGTGATTAAGTTAGTTTCATTTTGTAATTATAAATGTGGTTGTGCTTTCTAATTCCCTTTGTATGAAAGAATAAATATATGAGATTTTTCCTTGATGGTTTCAAACCAATTCATTGTGTTTTTTACATAAATGGTTTTATATGTGGGTACCAAGTTTTCAATTTTGAAATGGAGTGTTTAATTATGATAAACATTTGTGAAAAATCCATATGTCTTTTGAAATTGTTATTAAATAAATTTATGGGATTTTGATCTGATTTAAGATGTAAAGTAGTGAAATAAATTTTTAAAAATGAAATTTGATTTAGAGTGAGGCGTGACATAAAAATTATTTAATAAGGGAGTTCTTAATTATATTTCAAATGGTGAATTGAAATGTGTGTATGGTTTACCCCTTGATAAAATCACATGGTGTATTCTTTATAAGTGATTTGATAGAAATGAATGTCCTTTAGACATGTTTTGGTTTTCAAAGGGTGAGAGTCTTTTTCAAATGGTGACATTGAATAATTTTATTAAATGGATGATTTTTAGAAACCTATTAAATTGATTTAATTGGGTTTTTCAGAAATGTAACAAGGGCTTGGAATTCTAAAACATGCTTTATTGTTAATGGCTTTATTGGCACTTTGGTATTTAAATGGTGGTTTTAAGAGACACACCTTGATTTTCCCTTTCATATAGAACCCTTGAGTGGGTTATTAATAATAATGTGATACATTTTTTCTCCCATTGTGTGGGAGTATTTTTCTTATATTGTGGGATAATTTTTTATATTTAGTGGCTATTCATTGTTGATTGTTTATGGTGAGGGAATATTTGGTTAAGGATTGTGTTCTAGACTATGATCATTACACTACATTTCACATTCATTTGTTGTCATAGGTACATTTACTAAATTCACAACCTATCTTTTTCCACTAGTTCATTCACACATTGTTAGTTTCCCTCCAGTTGTGCCAAACCCAAAGCATAGGTAGGGTTTTGTTCATATTAAAGAGGCTTTTGTGGTATAATTGGATGACCTATGAATGGAATTAGTGCATTATGGTTTCTAGTTTGGTTTGATATACACTTATATGGTTAGTTTCTTCACATGTTAAAGATCAGTGTTATAGACCTAGACACATTTGACCATTTGATTGTTTCTATGAGTTAGTGGTTTATGGGAGTTTGATATAATTATTATTTCTATCATTTATCGTGATTTAATTTTTTTGGAACATTTTGTATCTTATTTTCTATATACCATGTGATTATTAGTTCCTTATTTATATAGTTTTTACCCATCTAACAATGTGGGTTCATTTTCATTGGAAAATTCTTTTTTCAAAAAAAAATTAGAAATCTATTTTGGAATTAAAGGCACTTGTGTGAGTTATTCAAAGTGTTTTTCAAAATGGGTTGTTTTATTGGCTTCTTCTAGTGATATTTTATTAAGTAACCATATTCATTTAAATAATGCAAGTGGTTTGTTTTAAGAATTGATATTTGGTGTGGGTATTTAAGTCATAATTAATCATTGGATTGTTTTCAAAACACATGTGTTGGGTTTTGGAAATTAATAGAAATTTTTTATGTTCACTAATGGACATGTTTGGTTTTTATTATATGTTAAATTTGAAAAATCCAATTTCTTAGTTTATTTTCAACCTAGAATTAATGAATTTTCTTAAGAATCATATTTAATAGTTTTGACAGGTTGTGGTGACCGAATGGGTTTTTCAGCTCACACCTATATCATTTAAGGTTTCAGGCTCTCTGTTGGATCGCATTTATTCATTGTAGTCGTGGGGTGAGTTGGGTGGTGGTGACCTGTGAGATCACGTGGAGGTTAGTCCATCTCTCTTCCATGTGTACATATATACATAAGTATGTTTGTATGTATGTATATACATATGTATGTGTGTATGGATGGATGGATGGATGGATGGATGGCTGGATGGATGTATGTATGTATGTTTGGATGGATATATGTATGTATGTATGTATGTATGTATGTATGTATGTATGTATGTATGTATGTATGTATGTATGTATGTATGCATGCATGCATTCATGCATGCATGTATGCATGTATGTATGAATGGATAGATGTATGTATGGATGGTTGTATGTGTCTAAGTATGCATGTATGGATGTATGTATTCAAATATGTATGTATGTATGTATGTATGTATGTATGTATGTATGTATGTATGTATGTATGTATGTATGTATGTATGTATGTATGTATGTATGTATGTATGTATGTATGTATGTATGTATGTATGTATGTATGTATGTATGTATGTATGTATGTATGTATGTATGTATGTATGTATGTATGTATGTATGCATGTATGGATGTATGTATGTATGTATATATGGATGGATGGATTGATTGATTGATTGATTTATGTCTATATCTGTGTATGTATGTATGTATGTATGTATGTATGCATGTAGATATGTATGTATGTTTGTACATATGTATGTATGGATGTATGTATGAATGTACGTATATTTGTATGTATGAATGTATGTGTCTATGTATGTATGTATGTATGTATGTATGTATGCATGCATGCATGAATGATTGTATGTATGTATGAATTCATGCAAGTGTGTATGTATATTTGTCTATGTAGGTATGGATTTATGTATGAATGTATGTATGTATCAATGGATATATGCATATATGGATGTATGCATGTATGTATGTATGTATGGATGGATGGAATGATGCATGTATGTATGTATGTAGGTACGTACGTACATACATATGTATGTTTGTATGTAGGTGCATACATATGTATGTACGTAGGTACCTATGTACGTACATATGTAGGTACTTATGTATGTACGAATGAAGGTCTGTATGCATGTTTGTATGTATACATGTATGTGTGTGTGTGTGTGTGTGCATCCATGCATGCATGTGTGCATGTAAGTACGTACGTATGTATATACATATGTACATAAGTACATATGTATGCATGTATGTTTGTCTTTATTTATGTATATACGTACATATGTATTAATGGATGTATGAATGGATGTATATATATATGTTTGTTTGTTTGTTTGTTTGTTTGTTTGTTTGTTGGTTTGTTTGTTTGTATGTATGTATCTTTGTATGTATACATGTATGTACGGATGCATAGATGTATGGATGTGTGTATGTATGTATGTATGTATGAATTCATGCATGTGTGTATGGATGGATGTACGCATGTTTGTATGGATGTATGTAAGAATATATATATATATATATATTCACATATATGTATGGATGTATGTATATAGGTATGTATGTATGAATGCACGTACATACGTATCTATGTATGAATGTGCGTACATACATATGTATGTAGGTATGTACGTATGTACGTACATACGTATGTATATATGTAGGGATATATGTATACATGCATGTATGAATGGAAGTATGCATGCATGCATGTATTTATGTATGTATGTATGTATCTATCTATCTTTCTTTCTATGTTTGAATGTCTATATGTATGTATGTTTTTATATATGTAGGTATATATGCATGCATGTACTTATGTATCTATATATGTATGTATATAGGTATGTATGTATGTATGTATGTATGTATGTATGTATGTATGTAGGTATGTATGTATGTATGTATGTATGTATGTATGTATGTATGTATGTATGCATGTATGGATGCATGTATGTATGTATATATGGATGGATGGATGGATGGATGGATTGATTGATTGATTGATTGATTTGTGTCTATATCTGTGTATGTATGTATGTATGTATGTATGCATGTAGATATGTATGTATGTTTGTAC
The DNA here is from genome assembly GCA_963277665.1 of Viscum album. Lineage (NCBI taxonomy): Eukaryota > Viridiplantae > Streptophyta > Magnoliopsida > Santalales > Viscaceae > Viscum > Viscum album. The sequence goes on from OY728122.1 coordinate 1,572,201,089, forward strand.
ATATGGATGTATGGATCTATGTATGAATGTACGTATATTTGTACATATGAATGTATGTGTCTATGTATGTATGTATGTATGTATGTATGCATGCATGCATGCATGAATGATTGTATGTATGTATGAATTCATGCAAGTGTGTATGTATATTTGTCTATGTAGGTATGGATTTATGTATGAATGTATGTATGTATCAATGGATATATGCATATATGGATGTATGCATGTATGTATGTATGTATGTATGGATGAAATGATGCATGTATGTATGTATGTACGTACGTATGTTCATACATATGTATGTTTGTATGTAGGTGCATACATATGTATGTACGTAGGTACCTATGTACGTACATTTGTAGGTACTTATGTATGTACGAATGAAGGTCTGTATGCATGTTTGTATGTATACATGTATGTGTGTGTGTGTGTGTGTGTGTGTGTGTGTGTGTGTATGCATCCATGCATGCATGTGTGCATGTAAGTACGTACGTATGTATGTACATATGTACATAAGTACATATGTATGCATGTATGTTTGTCTTTATTTATGTATATACGTACATAAGTATTAATGGATGTATGAATGGATGTATATATATATATGTTTGTTTGTTTGTTTGTTTGTTTGTTTGTATGTATGTATCTTTGTATGTATACAAGTATGTACGGATGCATAGATGTATGGATGTGTGTACGTATGTATGTATGTATGAATTCATGCATGTGTGTATGGATGGATGTATGCATGTTTGTATGGATGTATGTAAGAATATATATATATATATATATATATTCACATATATGTATGGATGTATGTATATAGGTATGTATGTATGAATGCACGTACATACGTATCTATGTATGAATGTATGTACATACATATGTATGTAGGTATGTACGTATGTACGTACATACGTATGTATATATGTAGGGATATATGTATACATGCATGTATGAATGGAAGTATGCATGCATGCATGTATTTATGTATGTATGTATGTATCTATCTTTCTTTCTTTCTATTTTTGAATGTCTGTATTTATGTATGTTTTTATATATGTAGGTATATATGCATGCATGTACTTATGTATCTATATATGTATGTATGTAGGTATGTATGTATGTATGTATGTATGTATGTATGTATGTATGTATGTATGTATGTATGTATGTATGTATGTATGTATGTATGTATGTATGTATGTATGTATGTATGTATGTATGTATCTCTGTAGGTACGCAGGTACGTACGAATGTATGTATGTATGTATGTAGGTATGTACTTATGTATGGATGGATTGATGGACTGATTGATTGATGTATGGATGTATGTGTGTACGTACGTATGTATGTGGTTATGCATGAATGTGTGTGTGTGTGTGTGTGTGTGTGTGTGTGTGTGTGTGTACGAAAAAATATATGTATGTATGAATGTATGTAAGTATGTATATATATATATATATATATGAATGTACATATGTAGGTAGGTATGAATGTATTTGTGTAGGTAGGTATGTATGTACGTAGCTACGTATGGACGTAGGTACATACGGAAATACATGACTACGCACGTACATACGTGTGTGCATACGTACGTATGTACATAAGTATGTCTGTAGGTATTTATTTAAGTACGATTTTATGTATTAATGTCTGTATATATGTATGTATGTGCGTATGCACGGATGGATGGATG